>REGO01001340.1:28812-57345 GCA_010120015.1 Rhombomys opimus | reverse complement strand
TTAGGGTTACCATTAGGGTTAGTGTTTGGGTTAGTGTTAGGTTTATTGTTAGTGTTAGGGTTAGTATTAGGGTTAGGGTTAGTTTTAGGGTTAGAGTTAGGGTTAGGTTTTGGTTTAATGTTAGGGTTAGGATGAGGGTTAGGGTTAGGGTTAAAATGAGGGTTAGGATATGGGTTAGGGTTAGGATTAGGTTTAAGGATAGGCCAGAGTTAGTTTTAGGGTTAGGGTTAGGTTTAGAATGAGGATTAGGTTTAGGGTTAGGTTTAGTGTTAGGGTTATTGTTAGGGTTAGGGTTAGGGTTATCTTTTTGTTGAGGTTTAGTGTTAGGGTTCGGGTTAGGGTTAGGGTTAGGATGAGATTTAGGTTTAGGGTTAGGGTTAGGGTTAGATTTAGGGTTAGGGTTAGGCCAGATTTAGGGTTAGGGTTAGGGTTAGGGTTAGGGTTAGGATGAGGGTTAGGGTTAGGGTTAGGATGAGGGTTAGGTTTAGGGTTAGGGTTAGGTTTACCGTTAACATTAGGGTTAGTGTTAGGTTTAGGGTTAGGGAAAGTCCAGGGTTAGGGTTAGGGCTAGGATTATGGTTAGGGTTAGGGTTAGGCCAGATTTAGTTCCGGTTATAGTTAGGATTATGCTAGCGTGAGGTTTAGGGTTAGGGTTAGGGTTAGGTTTAGTGTTAGGGTTAGGGTTAGGGTTAGGATGAGAGTTAGTGTTAGTGTTAGGATTATGGTTAGGAATGAGAGTTAGAGTTAGGGTTAGGATTACATTTAGGGTTAGTGTTTTGATGAGGTTTAGGGTTAGGGTTAGGGTTAGGGTTAGGGTTAGTTTAATGTTCAGGATAGGCCAGAGTTAGGATTTGGGTCCAGGTTATGTTTAGGATTACACTAGGGTCAGGGTTAGGATTAGTTTTAGGGTTAGGGTTAGGATGACGGTTAGTGTTAGCATTAGGGTTAGGGTTTGGGTTATGCCAGAGTTTGGGTTAGGGTTAGGGTTAGGGTTAAATTTAGGTTTAGGGTTAGGATGAGGGTTAGGGTTAGGTTTAAATTTAGGTTTTAGGGTTTAGGTTAGGGTTAGGGTGATTGTTTAGGATGAGGTTTATGTTTAGGTTTAGTATTAGGTTTATGGTTAGCATTAGGGTTAGTGTTAGGTTTAGGGTTAAAGAAAGTCCAGGGTTAGGGTTAGGATTAGGATTATGGTTAGGTTTAGGTTTAGGGCAGAGTTAGGTTTAGGTTTCGAATTAGGATTAGGATTAGGGATAGGGATAGGCCAGAGTTAGGGTTAGGGTTAGGTTGAGGGTTCAGGATGGGCCAGAGTTAAGGTGAGGTTCCGGGTTATGGTTAGGATTAAACTAGTGTTAGGGTTTCAGTTAGGGTTAGGGTTAGCATTTTGATGAGGGTTAGGTTTAGGTTTAGGGTTAGGATTAGGGTTAGTGTTAGGGTTAGTATGAGGTTTAGGTTTAGGGTTAGGGTTATAATCATAGTTAGGTTTAGGTTTAGGATTCAGGTTAGGATGAGGGTTAGAGTTAGGGTTAGGGTTACGGTTAGGTTTAGTGTTTTTATGAAGGTTAGGGTTAGAGTTAAGATTAGGTTTAGGGCTCAGGATAGTCCAGAGTTAGGATTAGTGTCCAGGTTATGGTTAGGATTACACTAGGGTTAGTGTTAGGATTAGTTTTAGGTTAGGGTTAGGATGACGATTAAGGTTAGCTTTAGGGTTAGGGTTAGGGTTGGTTAGGCCAGAGTTTGGGTGAGGTCAGGGTTAGGGTTAGATTTAGGTTTAGGTTTAGGGTTTGGGTTAGGGTTAGGTTGAGGGTTCAGGATAGGCCAGATTTAGGGTGATTTCCGGGTTATAGTTAGGATTATGCTATCGTTAGGGTTAGGGTTAGGGTTAGGGTTTGTGGTAGGGTTAGGGGTAGGGTGAGGTTTAGGTTTAGGGTTAAGGTTAGAATGAGAGTTAGTGTTAGGTTATGATTACGGTAAGGATGACAGTTAGAGTTATGGTTAGGGTTATATTTAGGTTTAGTGTTTTGGTTTAGGGTTAGGATCAGGGTTAGTTTAGGGTTCAGGTTAGGCCAGAGTTAGGATTTGGGTCCAGGTTATGTTTAGGATTACACTAGAGTAAGGGTTAGGATTAGTTTTAGGGTTAGGGTTAGGGTTATCATTAGGGTTAGGGTTTGGGTTAGGCCAGAGTTTGGGTTAGTGTTAGGGTAAGGGTTAGATTTAGGTTTAGGGTTAGGGTGAGGGTAAGGTTTTGGGTTAGGGTTAGGGTGATATTTACTATGAGGTTTACGTTTAGGGTTAATGTTAGGTTTATGTTTAGCGTTAGGGTTAGGGTTAGTTTTAGTGTTAGGGAAAGGCCAGTGTTGGGGTTAGGGTTAGTGTTAGGGTTAGGGTTAGGATGATGATTAGGGTTAGCATTAAGTTTAGGGTTAGGGTTAGGCCGAGTTTGGGTTAGCAATTGGGTTAGGGTTAGATTTTGGTTTAGTGTTAGGATGAGGGTTTGTTTTAGGTTTAATGTTAGGTATTAGGGTTTGGGTTAGGGTTAGGGTGATGTTTTGGATGAGGTTTAGGTTTAGGATTAGTGTTAGGTTTACGGTTAGCATTAGGGTTAGGGTTAGGGTTAGGGAAAGGTTAGGATTAGTATTATGGTTAGGGTTAGGTTTATGCCAGAGTTAGGGTTAGGGTGAGTGTTAGGTTTCGAGTTAGGGTTAGGATTAGGGTTAGGGATAGGGATAGGCCAGTGTTAGGGTTAGGGTTAGGGTTAGGTTTAGAATGAGGTTTACGAATAGGGTTAGGTTTAGTGTTAAGGATATTGTTAGGGTTAGGTTAGGGTTAGGGTTAGGATTAGGTTAAGGTTTAGTTTTAGGGTAAGGCCAGAGTTAGGGTTAGGTTTAGGGTTAGAGTTAGGGTTAGGTATAAGATGAGGGTTAGGGTTAGGATTAGGGTTAGGTATAGGATGAGGATTAGGTTCAGGTTTAGGGTTAGGGTTAAGGTTAAGTTTAAGTATAGGGTTAGAGTTTAGGGATAAAGTTAGGGTTAGTGATAGGCCAGGGTTAGTGTTAAGTTTAGGGTTAGTGTTAAGCCTAAGGTTAGTATTAGGGTTAGTTTTAGGGTTAGGGTTGGCTATAGGTTTAAGGTTAGTGTTTGGCTTAGGGTTAGGGTTAGTGTTAGGATTAGGTTAAGGGTTAGTGTTATGGTTAGGGTTAAGTTTAGAAAGATGGTTAGGGTTAGGGTTAGGATTAGGTTAAGGGTTAGTGTTATGGTTAGGGTTAAGTTTAGAAAGATGGTTAGGGTTAGGGTTAGGGTTAGGTTGAGGGTTCAGGATAGGCCAGAGTTCGGGTGAGGGTCCGGGTTATGGTCAGGATTACGCTAGGGTTAGAGTTAGGGTTAATGTTTTGGTGAGGGTTCGAGTTACATTTAAGGTTAGGGTTAGCGTTTTGGTAATGGTTATGGTTAGGGTTAGCATTAGCGATAGACTAGTGTTAGGTTTAGGGTTAGGGTTAAGATGAGTATTAGGTTTAGGGTTAAAATAAGGTTTAGGTTTAGGGTTAGTGGGTAGGGATAGGGTTAGGTTTAGGGTTAGTCTTTTTCTTAGGGTTAGGGTCAGGGTTAGGGTTAGGTTTAGGGTTAGGGTTAGTGTTAGGCCAGAGTTTGGGTTAGGGTTAGATTTTGGTTTAGGGTTAGGATGAGGGTTAGGGTTAGGTTTAAGTTTAGGTGTTGGGGTTTAGGTTAGGGTTAGGGTGATGTTTAGGATGAGGTTTATGGTTAGGGTTAGTGTTAGGTTTACGGTTAGCATTAGGGTTAGTGTTAGGTTTAGGGTTAGGGAAAGTCCAGGGTTAGGGTTAGGGTTAGGATTATGGTTAGGGTTAGGGTTAGGCCAGAGTTAGGGTTAGGGTGATTGTTAGGGTTCGTGTTAGAGTTAGGGTTATGGTTAGGGATAGGCCAGAGTTAGGGTTAGAGTTAGGGTTAGGTTTAAGGTTAGAGTTAGGGTTAGGATTAAGTGTAGAATGAGGGTTAGGGTTTGGGTTTTGGTTAGGGTTAGGTTTAGGTTTAGGGTTCAGGATGGGCCAGAGTTAGGGTGAGGTTCCGGGTTATGGTTAAGATTACGCTACAGTTAGGTTTTCGGTTAGGCTTAGTGTTAGCATTTTGGTGAGGGTTAGGTTTACGGTTAGGGTTAGTGTTAGGTTTAGGATGAGGTTTAGGTTTAGGGTTAATGTTAGGTTTAGAATGAGAGTTAGGGTTAGGGTTAGGATTAAGGTTAAGAAGAGGGTTAGAGTTAGGATTAAGGTTACCGTTAGGTTTAGTTTTTTGATGAAGGTTAGGGTTAGAGTTAGGGTTAGATTTAGGGTTCAGGATAGTCCAGAGTTAGGATTAGTGTCCAGCTTATGGTTAGGATTACACTAGGTTTAGCGTTAGGATTAGTTCTAGAGTTAGGGATAGTATGATGGTTAGGTTTAGCTTTAGGGTTAGAGTTAGGTTTAGGCCAGAGTTTGGGTTAGGTTAGGGTTAGGGTCAGATTTAGGTTTAGGTTTAGGGTTTGAGTTAGGGTTATGTTGAGGGTTCAGGATAGGCCAGATTAAGAGTGAGGTTCCTGGTTATGGTTAGGATTATGCTAGCGTTAGGGTTAGGGTTAGGGTTAGGGTTAGGGTTAGGGTTAGAATGAGGTTTAGGTTTCGGTTTAGGGTTAGGGTTAGAATGAGAGTTAGTGTGAGGGTTAGGATTATGGTTAGGATGATAGTTAGAGTTAGGGTTAGGGTTACGTTTAGGGTTAGTGTTTTGATGAGGTTTAGAGTTAGGTTAGGATTAGTTTAGGGTTCAGGATAGGCCAAAATTAGGATTTGGGTCCATGTTATGTTTAGGATTACACTAGGGTAAGGGTTAGGATTAGTTTTAGGGTTAGGGTTAGGATGAGGGTTAGGGTTGGTTTAAGGTCAGGTGTTACGGTTTGGGTTAGGGTTAGGGTGATGTTTAGTGTTTAGGGTTAGTGTTAGGTTTATGGTTAGCATTAGGGTTAGGTTTAGTGTCAGGGAAAGGCCAGGGTTAGGGTTATGGTTAGGGTTATGGTTAGGCCAGAGTTAGGGTTAGGGTGAGTGTTAGGTTTCGAGTTAGGGTTACAGTTAGGGTTAGGGATAGGGATAGGCCAGAGTTAGGGTTAGGGTTAGGTTTAGTTGAGGGTTACGGTTAGGGTTAGGTTTAGGGTTAGCTTTAAAATGAGGGTTAGGGTTAGGTTTAGGGTTAGGGTTAGGGTTAGAGTTAGGGTTAGGGTTAGAGTTAGAGTTAGGGTTAGGTTGAGGGTTCAGGATAGGCCAGAGTTAGGGTGAGGGTCCGGGTTATGGTTAGGATTACCCTGGGGTTTAGGTTAGGGTTAGTGTTTTGGTAAGGTTAGAGTTACATTTAAGGTTAGGGTTAGCGTTTGGGTGAGGGTTATGGTTAGGGTTAGGGTTAGGGATAGGCTAGTGTTAAGGTTACGGTTAGGGTTAGGGTTAAGATGAGGGTTAGGTTTAGGGTTAAAATGAGGGTTAGGGTTAAGATTAGGGTTAGATTTAGGTTTAGGGTTAGGGTTAGGTTTAAGTTTAGGCTTATTCTTTGGCTTAGGGTTAAGGTTATGGTTAGAGTTGTGTTTAGAATTAGGGTTAGGGTTAGCCTTAGGGTTATGTTTAGGGTTCAGGATAGGCCAGAGTTTAGGTGAGGGTCCTGTTTATGGTTAGGATTACATACAGTTTATGGTTAGGATTACATACATACAACAGTATTATGGGGCACTACAGACCATGGTCCCTCAGCAAAGAAATCCATTCAGGACCTCTGTAGAGCAACTGCAGGTAGCGCAGGAGTGGACTTCAGTTCCTCAGCCTACACAGTATTAACTCCTGAAATGGGGATGCAGGCCCTACCTACAGGAGTTCATGGTCCATTACCTAGGGGGACTATGGGACTATTATTAGGAAGAAGTAGTACTACTATGCAGGGAATTTTAGTAGCTCCTGGAGTAATTGATGCTGATTTGAAGGGGAGATAAAAATTATGACACACTCTCCAAATGGAATTTCTGTAATAAATCAAGGTCAAAGACTAGCTCAATTAATATTGCTCCCCCAAGTTCAGACAAAAAATGCAAGTAAAAAGAATAAAAGTGGAGATGCAGGTTTTGGATCCTCTGATGCTTATTGGGTACATGCTATTGGTCCCAATCGACCTGAGCTAGTGTTACAATTAATTGAAGAAAATATATAGGATTATTGGATACAGGGGCTGATGTCTCTGTCTTAACTGCTGATCAGTGGCCTATGCATTGGCCCAAACAATCCTCTATTACACAGTTACGCAGAATAGGACAAAACCGATGTCCTGAACAAAGTAGTAATGAGTTAACTTGGAAGGATGAGGAAGGACACGAGGGAACTTTTAAACCATACATTATCCCTGGCCTTCCTGTTAATCTGTGGGTTAGAGATGTGATGAGTAATATGGGAGTGTATCTTTATAGTCCTAGCAATGCAGTTCCCAATCAGATACTTAATTCAGGATTGGAAACATCTGGACAAGGTATAGCTCAGCAATCACTACCTACCCCAAGAAATTTTAAAAAGGGGTTGGGTCATTTTTAGGGGAGGTCACCGAACAACTTGTACCCCATGCAGATCCAATAACATGGAAAGTAGACGATCCTGTGTGGGTGAATCAGTGGCCTCTTTCCCTTGAAATAATTAAAGCCGCTGAGCAGTTAGTACAGGAACAGCTTGATAATGGAAATATTGCTCCATCAAACTCACCTTGGAACTCCCCTATTTTTGTTATAAAAAAGAAGTCAGGAAAATGGAGGCTTTTACAAGATCTCAGAAAAGTAAATGAAACCATGGAATTAATGGGAGCCTTAGAACCTGGGTTGCCTACCCCTTCTGCCATATCTAAAGATACTTTTAAAATCATACCTGATTTAAAAGATTGTTTTTATACTATTCCTCTTGCTCCTCAAGATTGTAAAAGATTTGCTTTTAGTGTGCCATCAGTAAATTTTAAAGAACCTATGAAAAGGTATCATTGGCTTGTATTACCTCAAGGTATGGCAAACAGTCAGACTTTATGTCAATATTTGTGGCTCAAGCTGTTTTTAAAACTACAGAGGCATATTCTTCTGTGTATATTATTCATTATATGGATGACATTTTACTGGCTCATAAAATTGAAGGGATTTTGTTAAGTGCCTTCACACACTTACAACAAGCCTTAAAAAAATCTAGGTTTAGTAATTGCACCAGAAAAGGTGCAGACAGAGCCACCCTATTTGTATTTGGGACATAAATTATATGCCTCAAAAAATTCACTTAAGAAAAGACAACCTAAAAACTTTAAATGATTTTCAAAAGTTGTTAGGTGATATAAATTGGCTAAGACCCCATCTAAAATTAACAACAGGAGAACTAAAACCACTTTTTGACATTTTAAAAGGAGAGGCTAATCCTTTGTCAAAAAGGGAACTTACCAAAGAAGCTCATGATGCTTTGCAAAAGATAGAATTAGCTATTGAAAAGCAGCATGTTCAATATATTGATTATTCAAAAGAATGGGGTGCATATATTTTGGCTACTGTTCATACTTCAACTGCTGTATTGTGGCAAGAAGGACCATTATTATGGTTGCACCTGCCTGTGTCTCCTGTTCGAGTTCTGACAGCGTATTATGAAGCAGTGGCTAGTTTAGTTCAAATGGCTTGCACAGAATCTTGTAAATATTTTGGTAGAGAGCCCTCCTTAATTGGAGTCCCTTTTACTAAACAGCAAGTAGATTGGTTATTTCAAAATGTAGATTGTTGGGCGATAGCTTTTGCTCATTATTTAGGACGTATTGATAATCATTATCCAAAAGATAAATTACTTCAATTTGCCAATGAGCATGCTTTTGTATTTCCTAAAATAATTAAACAAAAGCCATTACCTCAAGTTCCAACAGTATTCACTGATGGATCTTCAAAAGGAAAAGTTGTTTATGTACTAGAGGCACAAACTTTTGTTTTGCAAACCTTGCCAGCCTCAGCTCAAGTTGTAGAATTACGAGCTGGAGCTGTTGCTGCTGCTTCAGTCTTTAAAAATTTGGCTTCTACCTCTTTCAACTTGTATACTGATAGCCATTATATAGCTAAAGCTTTACAAGTGTTAGAGACTGTAACATATGTTAATAAAGCTAATAAACAAATACAAGATCTATTTAGAGAGATTCAACAAAGTATTTGGAGCCATGTGCAGCCTTGTTACATAGGGCACATTAGAGCTCATTCAGGGCTTCCTGGACCTTTAACTTTATGAAATGATTTAGCAGATCTAGCCACACGTTTGGTTGGATTAACTCAACAAAAATTGGCTCAAAATTCTCATACATTACATCATCAAAATAGCAAGAGCTTAAGAAAACAATTTAATATTACCAGAGAAGCCATCAATCATGTTATAAGTCATTCCTCAAAGTGTCTTGCTGCAATTGGTATAACTTTCATTAATATAAGTCATAAAATGGGCATTCCATGTAATTTCCAGGGCTAAAATATTATAAAACAAGCCCATGGATCTCTTAAAAACCAATTACAAAAAATAAAAAAGGGGGTAGTTATATCCCCATATATTAATCATGGTCTCTTTATTTTAAATTTTTTGAACGTTGATACACAGGCCGTTCTGCAGCTGATCGATTGTGGCATCCTAATACCAAAGATAATTTTGCCCAAGTAAAATGGAAAGATCCAATTACTGGATTATGGCAGGGCCCCGACCCTGTATTAATATGGGGAAGAGGGCATGTTTGTGTTTTTCCACAAGACGCAGAGGGAGCCAGGTGGATCCCAGAGAACCTGGTAAGGTTTGCAGTTGTTCCCCAGAAAGATGTTCCCACTGCAGACAACAGTAAACTCTGCCCTGAACTAGACTGAAAAGCTGCATTAGACCTGAGCTCCTGACCCCGCCTTTGTTTCATTCTGCTCCTGGGAGAAGACATCATGACGAAACACCTCTTATATAATAAACTGGACTTCACTGTTTTGCTATAAACTTCAACAAAATCAAAAGATAACTACCTGTGAAACTTTAATCTGGCTCTGGTTTTCAACAGAGCAAAACAGACTTGCTTCAGGAACTATTGGGAGGCCCTGTAACTGCCTATTTAAATTCTCCTCTTCTTTTGCTGCTTGGAGAACTTAAGCTTTCAAATGGTTCTGTTTGCTCGACAGCCTTTTACTGTGGTTCCTCTAAATGTTTCTCAGACTTGGTAATTTACACAGGGAGTCACCTGCTAGTCACTTTTGGAGTGTTACTTTGGACTTGGCTTGCGATAGGAGAAGCACTGCTATCAGTGACAACTAAAATCTGCCTAAAGGCCTTTTGGTGTGTCAAAGCTGAGCTGATCTGCACAAGATCATGTCACAGTGTCCACCCTAGCAGTGGTTGGTAGTGAGATATGGGTAAGGTTTCTCTGGGGTGTATAAAAATTCATGTACAAATATTGACCCAAAAATGGGGACATGAATAAAAAATATATACCTTTCGAGAGAAACAACCTAAGACAGGCACAATCTTCTGCTCCATAACTCTTAAGTTATGGCAAAAATTTAAAAATATAAAAAGGGGGACATGTCGGGAGCCATGACTCAGCTTTGACATTTAAATCTCGGCGGAGAGATGGCTTTTAGGAGGCCTTTACTAATGGCAGAGGAGAACTTGCAAGTCCATCTCCTTTTGTTTGTGACATCAGGTGGGATAGTTTGTGAGGGTTACACCTCTTCCTCAGGCTCCTTGTGCAAATTAACCTATTGTTCTGAGATGTTGTTCTGGCTAAAAGTAACTACTCAAAAAATAAAGTGGTCAGAAGGCTGGAGGCAGAGATGGAGGCTTGCTGCTGTCACTGCTTGCTGCAAGCAGCCTGCCTTTTGCTGTCGTTGTCGAGTCTGGACCTTTAAAAGTTTCCTGTGTGCTGTGTGTTTATTTTATTAATTTTAATCCTCACACCCAACTCAAGAACCGTTCAACTCTGCCCGGCTGGCTCTGGCAGATTGGGGTTAAGCTACATTTACGGTTAGGGTTAGGGTTAGCGTTAAGGTTAGGGTAAGGTTCAGGGCTAGGTTTAGGGTTCTTGTTAGGGTTAGGTTTAGAATGAGGGTTAGGTTTAGGTTTGGGGTTAGGGTTAGGATGAGTGTTAGAGTTAGCGTTATGGTTAGGTTTAGGTTTAGGGTTCAGGATAGGCCAGAGTTAGGATTAGGGTCTAGGTAATGATTAGGATTACACTAGGGTTAGGGTTAGGATTAGTTTTAGGGTTAGCGTTAGCATGACGGTTAGTGTTAAAATTAGGGTTAGGATTAGGGTTAGGCCAGATTTTGGGTTAAGGTTAGGGTTTGGATTAGGGTTAGGGTTAGATTTAGGTTTAGGGTTAGAATGAGGGTTAGGGTTAGGGTTAGGTTTAAGGTTAGGTGTTAGGTTTGGGTTAGGGTGATGTTTACGATTAGGTTTGGGTTAGGGTGATGTTTACGATGAGGTTTAGTGTTAGGGTTAGTGTTAGGTTACGGTTAGCATTAGAGTTAGGGTTAGGTTTAGGGTTAGGGAAACGCCAGGGTTAGGCTTATGGTTAGGGTTAGGGTTAGGCCAGAGTTAGGGTTAGGGTGAGTGTTATGTTTTGAGTTAGGGTTAGGGTTAGGTTTAGAATGAGGGTTATGGTTAGGGTTAGGGTTAGGTTTATGTTTATGTTTAGATGTAGGTTTAGATTTAGGTTTATGTTTAGTGTTTTCTTAGTTTTAGAGTTAGGGTTAGGTTTAGGGTTAGTGTTAGGGTTAAGGTTAAGTTTAGCATAAGTGTTAGGGTTAGGGTTAGATTTAGGGTTCAGGATAGGCAAGAGTTAGGGTGAGGGACCGGTTTATGGTTAGGATTATGCTAGGGTTAGGGTTAGGTTTAGGGTTAGGTTTATTGTTAGGATTAGGGTTAGGGTTAGGATTACGGTTAGGATTAGGGTTATGGTTAGGCCTAGGGTTAGGGTTAGGGTTACGTTTAGGATGAGGGTTAGGGTTAGGAAGAGGGTTAGGTTTAAGTTTAAAATGAGGGTTTGGTTTAGGGTTAGGGTTAGCGTTAAGTTTAGGGTTAGGGTTAGGATTAAATTTAGGATGAGGGTTAGGTTTAGGTTTAGGGTTAGTGTTTGGCTTCGGTTTAGGCTTAGGGTTAGGGTTACGGTTATGTTTAGAATGAGGGTAAGGTTAGTGTTAGCTTTTTGGTGAAGGTTAGGGTTACAGTTAAATTTAGGGTTAGCGTTTTGGTGATGGTTATGGTTAGGTTTAGGGTTAGGGATCGGAAAGAGTTTTGCTTAGAGTTAGGAGTAGGTCTAGCGTTAGGCCTAGGGTTAGCGTTAGGGTTATGGTTATGGTCAGGGTCAGGGTTAGGGTTAGGTTTATGTTTATTTTTATGTTTATGTTTATGTTTAGGTTAAGGTTTAGGTTTAAGTTTATGTTTAGGTTTAGTGTTTTCTTAGTGTTAGGGTTAGAGTTATGTTTCAATTTAGGGTTAGTGTTAGGGTTAAGTTTAAGTTTAGCTTAAATGTTATGGTTAGGGTTAAATTTAGGGTTCAGGATAGGCTAGAGTTAGGGTGAGGGACCGGGTTATGGTTAGGATTATGCTAGGGTTAGGGTTAGGTTTAGGGTTAGGGTTATTTTTAGGATTAGGGTTAGGGTTAGGGTTAGGGTTAGGGTTAGGTTTAGAATGAGTGTTATCATTAGGGTTAGGGTTAGAGTTAGGGTTATGGATAGTCCAGAGTGAGGGTTAGGTTTAGGGTTAGGGTTAAGGTTAGGGTTAGGCATAGGCCATGGTTAGTGTTAGGGTTAGGGTTAAGGTTAGAGTTAGGGTTAGGGTTAGGTTTAGGGTTAGGGTTAGGATTAGGATTAGAGTTAGCATGAGGGATAAGTTTAGGTTTAGGGTTAATGTTTGGCTTCAGTTTAGGCTTAGGGTTAGGCTTAGGGTTATGTTTAGAATGAGGGTAAAGGATAGGGTTAGCATTTTGGTGATGGTTAGCGTTACAGTTAAAGTTAGGGTTAGCGTTTTGGTGACGGTTAGGGTTAGGGTGAGGGATCGGCTAGGGTTTTGCTTAGAGTTAGGAGTAGGGCTACTGTTAGGCCTAGGGTTAGCGTTAGGGTTATGGTTATGGTCAGGGTCAGGGTTAGGTATATGTTTAGGTTTATGTTTATGTTTAGGTTTAGGTTTTAGTTTAGGTTTAGGTTTAGTGTTGTCTTAGTATTAGGGTTAGAGTTAGGTTTAGATTTAGGGTCAGTGTTAGGGTTAAGGTTAAGTTTAGCATAAGTGTTAGGGTTAGGGTTAGATTTAGCATTCAGGATAGGTAAGAGTTAGGGTGAGGGACCGGGTTATGGTTAGGATCATGCTAGAGTTAGGGTTAGGTTTAGGTTTAGGGTTATTGTTAGGATTAGGGTTAGGGTTAGGGTTAGGTTTAGAAAGAGTGTTATGGTTTGGGTTAGGGTTAGGGTTAGGGTTAGGGATAGGCCAGAGTGAGGGTTAGGTTTAGGGTTAGGGTTATTGTTTGGGTTAGGGTTATGGTTAGGGTTAGGGTTAGGGTTAGGCCAGAGTCAGGGTTAAGATTAGGGTTAGGTTTAGGGTGATGTTTAGGGTTAGTGTTAGGGATAGGCCATGGTTAGCGTTAGGGTTAGGTTTAGGGTTAGGGTTAAGGTTGGGTTAGGCATAGGCTATGGTTAGTGTTATGGTTAGGGTTAAGGTTAGAGTTAGGGTTAGGTTTATGTTTAAAATGAGGGTTTGTGTTAGGCCTAGAGTTAGGGTTAGGGTTAGTTTTAGGGTTAGGGTTAGTCCGAGTTAGGGTTAGAATGAGGGTTAGGGTTGAGGTTAGTGTTAGGGTTAGTTTTAGGGATAGGCCAGGGTTAGGGTTATGGTTAGTATTTGGGTTAGGATTAGTGTTAGGCCAGAATTAGGGTGAGGGTTAGGGTTGGGTTAGGGTTAAGGTTAGTATTTGGGTTATGGTTATGGTTAGGTTTAGGGTTAGTGTTAGTGTTAGTATTAGAGTTTGGGTTAGGGTTAGAGTTAGGGCAAAGTTAAGGTTAGGGTTAGGGTTACTGTTAGGGTTGGAGTTAGGGTTAGGGTTAGGATTAGGCCAGAGTTAGGGTTAGGGTTAGGGTTATAGTTAGGGTTAGTGTTGGTGTTATTGTTAGTGTTAGGGTTAGAGTTAGGGTTTGGGTTTGGTTTAGGGTTAGGGTTAGGGTTTGGTTTAGGGTTAGGGTTAGGGTTAGGATGAGGGTTAGGCTTAGGGTTAAAATGAGTGTTAGGTTAAGGGTTAGGGTTAGGGTTAGGGTTAGGGATAGTGTTAGGTTTAGGATTAGGGTTAGGATGAGGATTAGGTTTATGTTTAAAATGAGGGTTTTGGTTTAAGTTTAGTGTTAGGGTTAGTTTTAGGGTTAGGGTTAAGTTTAGGTTTAGAGTTAGGGTTCAGGTTTGGCCAGAGTTAGAGTTAGAGTTAGGGTTAAGGTTAGAGTTTGGCTTAGGGTTAGGGTTAGGGTTTGGGGTAGGAGGAGGTTTAGGGTTAGGGTTAAAATGAGGGTTAGTGTTAGTTTTCAGGTTAGCTTTTGCTATAGGTAAGAGTTAGGGTTAAGGTTAGGGTTAGGGTTAGGTTTAGGGTTAGGGTTAGGGGTTATTTTTAAGTTTAGGGATAGGCCACAGTTAGTGTTAGTGTTAGGGTTATTGTTAGGGTTAGGGGTAGGGATACGCCAGGTTTAGGGTTAGGGATAGGACAGGGTTAGGGTTAGATTTAGGGTATAGTTTAGGCCAGAGTTATGGTTAGTGTTAGTTTTAGGGTTACAATTAGGTTTAAGGTTAGAGTTTCAATAGGTTGAGGGTTATATTTAGTGTTAGTGTTAGCATGAGGTTTAGGGTTAGGGGAAGGTTTAGGTTTACGATGAGCATGGGTGTTAGGGTTAGTGTTAGGATTAGGGTTAGGGTTAAGTTTAGGTTTATAGTTAGGGTTAGGGTTAGGGTTAGGTTTAGAATGAGGGATAGGGTTAGGGTTAGGGTTAGGGTTAGTTTTAGGATTAGTGTTTGTGTTATGGTTAGGGTTAGGGTTAGGGTTAGGTTTAAAATGATGGTTAGGTTTAGGGTTACGTTTAGGGTTAGGCCAGGGTTAGGGTTAGCTTTAAGGTTACGTTTAGGGTGAGGATTAGGTTTAGGGTTAGGGATTACATTTAGGTTTTGGGTTCAGGACAGGCCAGAGTTAGGGTTAGGGTTAGGGTTAGAATGAGTGTTAGGATAGTGTATGGGTTAGGTTTAGGTTTCAGGATAGGCAAGATATAGGGTTTGGGTCCGGGTTCTGGTTAGGATTACACTAGGGTTAGGGTTAGGTTTAGTTTTAGGGTAAGCATTTTGATGGAGGTTTAGATTTAGGGTTAGGGTTGCAATAGGGTTAGGGTTAAGGTTAGCGCTAGGGTTAGTATGATGTTTATGTTTAGGGTTAGGTTTAGTTTTAGGGTTAGTTTTAGGGTTAAGGTTAAGGTTAGGAATAGGCCAAGGTTAGGGTTAGGTTTAGGATTAGGTTTAGGGTTAGGGTTAGGCCAGAGATAGGGTTAGGGTTAGGGTTAGTGTTATTGTTAGGGTTAGGGTTATGGTTAGTTTTTGGGTTAGAGTAAGGGTTAGGGTTTGGGTTAGGTTTTTAATGAGGGTTAGGGTTAGGTTTAGGGTTAGGTTTAGGTTTAGGTTTAGGATGAGGGTTAGGTTTAGTGTTAAGGTTAGGGTTACACCAGAGTTAGGGTTAGGGTTAGGGTTATGGTTAGGGTTAGAGTTACGGTTCAGGTTAGGGTTCAGGTTTGGGTTACCGTTTTGTTTAGGGTTAGGGTAACAGATACAGTTAGGTTCAGCGTTTTGGTGAGGGTTAGGTTTAGTGTAAGGGTTAGGAATAGGCCAGGGTTAGGGTTAGGGTTAGCATTAGGGTTAGGGTTAGGGTTAGAGTTAGGGTTAGGTTTAGGTTTAGGTTTAGGGTTAGTGTTTGGCTTAGGGTTAAGGTTAGAGTTAGGGTCAGGGTTTTTTGTTAGGGTTAGGGTTAAAGTTAGGGTTAGGGTTTGGTTTAGGGTTAGGGTTAGGGTTAGGATGAGGGTTAGGCTTAGGGTTAAAATGAGGGTTAGGTTAAGGGTGAGGGTTAGGGTTAGGGATAGGCCAGGGTTAGGTTTAGGTTTAGAGTTAGGTTTAGAATGAGGATTAGGTTTAGGTTTAATGGTAGGTTTAGGGTTAGGGTTAGGGTTAGGGTTAGGGTTAGGCCAGAGTTAGGGTTAGTGTTAATGTTAGGGTTAGGATAAGAGTTATGGTTAGGCCTAGGGTTAGGGTAAGGGTTAGGCCAGAGTTAGGGTTAGGGTTAGGGTTAGGGTTTCGGTTATGGTTAGAATGAGGGTTTGGGTTAGGGTCAAAATGAGGGTTAGGGTTATGGTTAGGATTAGCTTTTTGATGAGGTTTAGGGTGAGTGAGGGTTAGTGTTATGGTTAGGGTTTGGTTTAGCGTTAGGGTTAGGATGAGGGTTATTTTTAAGTTTAAAATGGGGGTTAGGTTTAGGGTTAGGATTAGGTTTAGGCTTAGTGTTAGGGTTAAGGAAAAATTTATAATAAGGGTTAGGGTTAGGTTTAGCGTTCAGGATAGGAACGAGTTAGGGTGAGGGACCGCGTTATTTTTAGGATTAGGCTAGGATTAGCGTTAGGTTTGGGGTTAGGGTTAAGGTTATTGTTAGGGTTAAGTGTAGGGATAGGCCAGGTTTAGGGTTAGGGATGGGCCAGTGTTTTTGTTAGGGTTAGGGTTATTTTTAGGGTAAGGGTTACGCCAGAGTTATGGTTAGTGGTAATGTTAGGGTTAGGATTAGGGTTATGGTTAGGCCTAGGTTAGGGTTAGGTTTAGGTCAGAGTTAGGGTTAGAGTTATGCTTATGGTTATGGTTAGGATGAGGGTTTGGGTTAGGGTCAAAATGAGGGTTAGGGTTAGGGTTAGGTTAGAATGAGTGTTAGGGTTAGGGATAGGGGTAGGATGTGGGTTAGGATTAGGTTCAGTGTTAGGGTTAGTGTTAGGGTTTGGGTTTAGGGTTAGGTTAGGTTAGGGTTAGGGTTAGGTTAGGGTTAGAGTTAGGCTTAGGGTTAGAATAAGGGTTATATTTAGGGTTAGATTTAGGTTTAGGGATAGACCAATTTAGGATTAGTGTTAGGATTAGGTTTAGTGTTTGTGGTTAGGGTTCGGGTTGGGGTTCATGTTAGTCCAGAGTTAGGGTTAGGGTTAGGTTTAGGGTTAGAGTTAGGTTTAGAAGAACGGTTATGGCTAAGGTTAGGGTTAAGTTTAGGTTTTTGTTAGGATTACACTAGGGTTACGGTTTGAGTTAGTTTTATGGTTAGCATTTGGTGAGTGTTAGGTTTCAGCTTAGGGTTTCAATATGGTTAGTGTTAGGGTTAGTGTTAGGGTTAGGATGAGGTTTAGGTTTAGGATTATGTTTAGGTTTAGGGATAGGATGAGGGTTAGGGTTAAGGTTAGGGTTAGGGTTAAGGTTAGGGTTATTTTAGGGTTAGGGTTAGGGTTAAATGTAGGGTTAGATTTAGGGTTAGGGTTAGGGTTAGGGAAAGGCCAGAGTTAGGGTTAGAGTTAGTTTTAGAATGAGGGTTAGGTTTAGGTTTAGTGTTAGGGTTAGTGTTAGGGTTTCAGTTAGGGCTAGGGTTAGGGTGAGGGTTAGGATGAGGTTTAGCGTTAGTGTTAGTGTTAGGATTAGAGTTAGGGTTAGGGTTAGTATGAGGTTTAGAGTTAGGGTAAGGGTTAGGTTTACAATTAGGTTTAGTGTTAGGGGTAGGTTTAAGGACAGGCCAGGGTTAAGGTTATGGTAGGGTTAGGATGAGGTTTAGGGATAGAGTTAGGTTTAGGGTTCGTGTTAGAATTAGAGTTAGGTTTACGTTTAGGCCAGAGTTAGGGTTAGTGTTAGGGTTAGGGTTAGAGTTAGGGTTAGTGTTAGGGTTAGGTTCAGGGTTAGGGTTAGGGTCAGGGTTAGAGTTAGGGTTAGGGTTTTGTTTAGATTTAGGGTTAGGTTTAGTTTGAGGTTTAGGGTTAGGGTTAGATTTAGGGTTTGGGTTATGTTTAGGTTTTTTTTTGTGTTAGGGTTAGGTTTATGGTTAGGCCAGGGTTGGGTTTAGGGTTAGGATTAGGTTAGTGTTAGCATTGGGCCAGGTTTAGGGTTTGGGTTAGGATTAGGGTTAGGGTTAGTGTTAGGCCAGAGTTAGGGTTAGGTTTATGGTTAGGGATAGCGTTGGTGTTTGGGTTAGGGGTTAGGTTATTGTTAGTGTTAGCACTAGTATTAGGGTTTGGGTTTGGGTTAGAGTTATGGCAGAGTAAGTGTTAGGGTTAGGTTTAGAGTTAGGGTTAGGTTTTATTTTAGGTTTACGGTTAGGGTTAGGATGAGGGTTAGGGTTAGGGATAGGGTTAGGTTTAGGGTAGGGTTAGGGTTTTCGTTAAGGTTACCGTTAGGTTAGGGTTACGGTTTGGGTTAGGGTACGGTTTAGGTTTTGGATGAGCATTAGGGTTATGCCAGATTTAGTGTTAGGGTTAGGGTTAGGGTTAAGGTTAGGGTATGGGTTAGGGTTAGGATTACTTTTAGGTTAGGGTGAGGATTAGGGTTAGGGATAAAATGAGGGATAGGGTTAGGGTTAAGGTTAGGATGAGGTTTAGGTTTAAAGTTAGGGTTAGGTTAGGGTTAGGATTAGGGTTAAGTATAGGCAAGAGTTAGGGTTAGCATTAGTGTTAGGTTTAGAATGAGGGTTAGGGGTAGGGTTAGGGTTATAATTGAGGGTATTTTTTAGGTTTAAGTTTAGGGTTAGGAAGAGGGTTAGGATTAGGGTTAAAATGAGGGTTAGGTTAAGGGTTTTGGTTAGGGTTAGTGTCAGGGATAGGCCAGAGTTAGGGTTAGGGTTAGGATTAGATTTAGAGTGAGGATTAGGGTTAGTGTTAGGTTTAGTGTTAGGGTTAGATTTAGGGTTTTCTTTTTGGTGAGGTTTAGGGTTAGGGTTATGGTTAGGGTTAGGAAGAGAGTTACGTTTAAGTTTCAAATGAGGGTTAGGTTTAGGGTTATTGTTATGGTTAGGGTTAGTTTTAGGGATAGAATGAGGGTTAGAGTTAGGGTTAGCATTAGGTTTAATGATAGGCCAGAGTGAGGGTTAGGTTTAGGGTTAGGGTTAGTGTTTGGGTTAGGGTTATGGTTATTGTTAGGGTTAGGGTTAGGCCAGAGTCAGTTTTAGGATTAGGGTTAGGGTTAGGGTTAGGTATAGGCCAGGGTTAGGGTTAGGGTTACATTCAGGGTTAGGATTAAGGTTAGTGTTAAGTTTAGGGTTAGGGTTAGTTTTAGGATGAGGTATAGTTTTAGCTTTAACATGAGGGTTAGAGTTAGGGTTAGGGTTAGGGTTAGGGTTAGGGTTAGGGTTTTGTTTAGGGTTAGGGTTAGATTTAGGGTTTGGGTTATGGTTAGTGTTTTTGTGTTAGGGTTAGGGTTAGGGTTAGGCCAGGGTTGGGTTTAGGGTTAGGATTAGGTTAGGGTTAGGGTAAGGCCAGGGTTAGGGTTAGGGTTAGGATTAGGGTTAGTTTTAGGGATAGAATGAGGTTTAGTTTTATGTGTAGGGTTAGGTTTAATGATAGGCCAGAGTGAGGTTTAGGGTTAGGGTTAGTGTTTGGGTTAGGGTTATGGTTAGGGTTAGGGTTAGGTTTAGGGTTAGGCTAGAGTCAGTTTTAGTATTAGGGTTAGGTTTAGGGTGAGGGTTAGGGTTAGGGTTAGGGATAGGCCAGAGTTAGGGTTAGGGTTATGTTCAGGGTTAACGTTAGGTTTAAGTTTAGAGTTAGGCATAGGCCAGGGTTAGGGTTAGGGTTAAGGGTAGAATGAGGGTTAGGTTTAGTTTTCGGTTCAGGGTTAGTGTTTTGCTTTGGTTTAGGCTTAGAGTTAGGGTTAGGGTTATGTTTAGAATGAGTGTAAGTGTTAGGGTTAGTGTTTTGGATGATGGTTAGTGTTAGGGTTATGGTTAGGGATCGGCCAGGGTTTTGCTTAGAATTAGGTTTAGGGCTAGCGTTAAGCCTAAGGTTAGCGTTAGTGTTAGGATTATGGTTAGGGTCAGGGTTAGGTTTATGTTTGTGTTTAGGTTTAGGTTTAGGTTTAGTGTTTTCTTAGTGTTAGGGTTAAGATTAGGGTTAGATTTAGGGTTATTGTTAGGTTTCAGTTTAAGTTTAGCATACATGTTAGGGTTAGGGGTAGATTTAGTGTTCAGGATAGGCTAGAGTTAGGGTGAGGGACCAGGTTATGGTTAGTATTATGATAGGGTTAGGGTTAGGTTTAGATTTAGGGTTATTGTTAGGATTAGGGTTAGGGTTACTGTTAAGTTTAGAATGAGTGATAGGGTTAGGGATAGGGTTAGGGTTAGGTTTAGTGTTAGGGGTACGCCAGAGTTAAGGTTAGGGTTAGGGATAAGTTTATAGTTAGGGTTAGGGTTAGGTTTAAAATGAGGGTTAGTGTTAGGCCTAGGGTTAGGGTTAGGGTTAGGGTTAAGGTTAGGGTTAGGCCAGAGTTAAGGTTAGCATTAGGGTTAGGGTTAGGGTTAGGTCAGAGTTTGGGTTAGAGTTAGGGTTAGGGTTGGGGTTAGGTTTAGGTTTAGGGTTAGGATGAGTGTTAGGGTTAGGTTTAGGGTTAGGGGTTAGGTTTAGCGTGAGGGTTAGGGTGAGGTTTTGGTTTAGGTTTAGGTTTAGGGTTAGGATGAAGTTTAGGGTTAGGGTTAGGTTTAAGTTTAGGGTTAGGGTTAGGGTTAGGTTTAGGGTTAAGGATACGCCAGAGTTAGGTTTAGGGCTAGCGTTAGGGTTAGAGTAAGGATTAAGGTTCGTTTTTAGGTTAAGTTTACAGTTAGGATTAGGGTTTGGTTTAGGTTTAGGGTTAGTGTTAGGTTTAGGATTAGTGTTTGGGGTAGGATTAGGGTTAATTTTAAGGTTAGGATTAGGGGTAAAATGAGGGTTAGGTTTAGGGTTAGGGTTAGGTTTAGGGTTAGGGTTAGGTTTAAAATGAGTGTTAGGGTTATGGTTAGGTCAAAGTTAGCATTAGGATTAGGTTTAACGTTTTGGTGTGGGTAGGGTTACAGTTAGGGCTACGGTTAGGGTTAGGGTTAGGTTTATGGATAGGCCAGATTTAGCATTAGGGTTAAGGTTAGGTTTAGGGTTAAGGTTAGGTTTAGGTTTAGAATAATTTGTATGGTTATGGTTAGGGTTAGGTTTAGGGTTCAGGATAGTCCAGAGTTAGGGTTAGGATGAAGGTTTTGGTTAGGATTACACTAGGGTTACGGTTAGGGTTAGTTTTAGGGTTAGGGTTGTTGAGTGTTTGATTTCGGGTTAGGGTTTCAATAGGGGTAGAATGAGGTTTAGGTTTAGGAATATGTTTAGGTTTAGGTATACAATGAGGGTTAGGGTTAGGGTTAGGGTTTAGGTTAAGGTTAGGTTAGGGTTAGAATTAGGTTTAGAATGAGTGTTAGGGTTAGGTTTAGTGTTAGGGTTAGTGTTAGGTTTTTCGGTTAGGGTTAAGGTTAGGGTTAGTTTTAGGGTTAGGGTGAGGATTAGTATGAGGTTTAGGGTTAGGGTTAGGGTTAGGATTAGAGTTAGGGTTAGAGTTAGGATGAGGTTTAGAGTTAGAGCTAGGGTTAGGTTTACAGTTAGGTTTAGGGTTACTGTTAGTTTTAGGGATAGGCCATGGTTAGGGTTAAGGTTAGGGTTAGCATAGGCCAGGGTTAGGATTAGGGTTAGGGTTAGGGTAAGGGTGAGGTTTGAAATTAGGGTTAGATTTATGGTTAGGGTTTGGTTTAGGGTTAGGGTTAGGTTTAGGGTTAGGATGAGGGTTAGTGTTAGGCCTAGGGTTAGGTTAAAGGGTAGGGTTAGGGTTATGGTTAGGTTTAGAATGAGGGTTACGTTTAGGGTTAGGGTTAATGTTGAGTTAGGGTTAGTGTTAGGTTTAGGGTTAGGTTGAGGGTTAGGGTTAGGGTTAGAGTTAGGTTTAGAATGAGGGTTAGGTTTATGGGTAGGATGACAGTTAGTGTGACGCCTAGGGTTTGGTTGAGGGTTAGAGTTAGAGTTATGGTTAGGTTTAGAATGAGGGTTAGGGTTAGGGTTAGGATGAGGGTTAGTGTTAGGCCTATGGTTAGGGTTAGGGTTTGGTTTAGTTTTAGGAATAGGCCATGGTTAGGGTTAGGGTTAGAGTTAGATTTCGGGTTTGGCCAGAGTTAGAGTTAGAGTTAGGGTTACGGTTAGAGTTTATTTTAGAGTTTGGGTTAGGGTTAGGGATAGGTCAGTTGTAGGGTTAGGGTTCGAGTGAGGCCAGAGAGAGTGTTAGAGTTAGGGTTAGGGTTAGAGTTCCGTTTAGGGTTAGGGTTAGGGTTAGGGGTAGGATGAGGGTAAGGGTTAGGGTTAAAATGAGGGTTAGAGTTAGGTTTCGGGTTAGGTTTAGGTATAGGCCAGAGTTAGGGTTAGGGTTAGGGATAGGGTTAGGAAGAGAGTTATGTTTAAGTTTAAAATGAAGGTTAGGGTTAGGGTTAGGGTTAGGGATAGAATGAGGGTTAGGGTTAGGGTTAGGGTTATGTTTAGAGATAGGCCAGAGTGAGGGTTAGGTTTAGGGTTAGGGTTAGGTTTAGGTTTAGGTTGAGGGTTAGGGTTAGGGTTATGGTTAGGGTTAGGTTTTAAATGAGGGTTAGGGTTAGGGGTAGAATGAGGGTTAGTGTTAGTCCTCGGGTTTGGTTGATGGTTAGGGTTAGGGTTATTGTTAGGTTTAGAATTAGGGTTAAGGTTAGGATGAGGGTTAGTGTTAAGCCTAGGTTTAGGGCTAGGTTTTGGTTTAGGTTTAGGGGTAGGTTAGAATTAGGGTTAGGGTTAGGGTTTTTGTTTAGGTTAGGATTATGGTTAGGTTGAGGGTTAGGGTTATGGTTAGGGATAGGGTTCGAGTTTGGCCAGAGTTAGAGTTATAGTTAGGGTTAGGTTAGAATTTGGTTTAAGGTTACGATTAGGGTTAAGGATAGGCCAGGGTTAGGGTTAAGGTTCGGTTTAGGCCAGAGGTAGAGTTAGAGTAGGGTTTAGGGTTATAGTTTGATAGGGTTAGGGTTAGGTTTATGGGTAGGATGAGGGTTAGTGTTAGGGTTAAAATGAGGGTTAGGGTTAGGTTTCTGGTTACGTTTAGGTATAGGCCAGAGTTAGGGTTAGTGTTCAGGTTCGGGTTAGGGTTAGGTTTATGGTAGGGGTTATGGTTAGGTTTAAGGATAGGCCACAGTTTGGGTTAGTGTTAGGTTTAGGGTTAAATGAGGGTTAGGGTTGAGGTTAGTTTTAGGGTTAGGTTTAGGTATAGGCCAGGGTCATGGTTAAGTTTAGGATTTGGGTTAGGTTTACTCTTAGGCCAGAATTAGGGTGAGGGTTCTAGTTAGGGTTAGGGTTAGGGTTATTGTTAATGTCTGGGGTAGGGATACGCCAGGTTTAGGGTTAGGGATAGGCCAGGGTTAGGGTTAGGGTTAGTTTTAGGGTTAGGATTAGGCCAGAGGTAGGGTTAGTGTTAGTTTTAGGATTACGATTAGGTTTAGGGTTAGAGTTTCAATAGGTTTAGGGTTATAGTTAGTGTTAGTGTTAGCATGAGTTTTAGGGTTAGAGGTAGGTTTATGTTTAGGATGAGCGTGAGTGTTAGGGTTAGTTTTAGGATTAGGGTTAGGGTTAGGTTTAGGTTTAGGATTAGTGTTTGGGTTAAGGTTAGGGTTAGGTTTAGGGTTAAGGTTAGGGTAAAATGAGGGTTAAGGTTAGCGTTACGTTTAGGGTTAAGCCAGGGTTAGGGTTAGCTTTAGGGTTATTTTTTGGGTTAGGGTTTAGGTTTAGGGTTTAGGGTTAGGGTTTGGGTTCAGGACACGCCAGAGTTAGGTTTGGGGTTAGGCTTAGAATGAGTTTTAGGGATAGGGTGAGGGTTATGGAGAGGCCAGGGTTAGATTTAGGGTTAGGGTTAGAGTTAGGGATAGGGATAGTTTTAGGGTTAGGGTTAGGCTTAGAATGAGTTTTAGGAATAGGTTTAGGGTTATGTTTAGGGTTCAGGATAGGCCAGAGTTAGGGGTACGGTCCGGGTTATGGTTAGGATTAAACTATGGTTAGGGTTAGGGTTCGTTTTAGGGTTAGGTTTAGGGTAAAAGTTAGGGTTAGGAATAGGCCAGGGTTAGGGTTAGGATTAGGATTAGGGTTGTGTTAGGCCAGAGACAGTGTTAGTGTGAGGAATAGGATTAGGGTTAGGGTTAGAGTAAGGGTTAGGGGTAGTTTTTAGGTTAAGGTTAGGGTTAGGATTAGGGTTTGGTTTAGATTTAGGGTTAGTGTTAGGTTTAGGATTAGTGTTTGGGGTAGGATTAGGGTAATTTTAGGGTTAGGATTAGGGTTAAAATGAGAGTTAGGTTTAGGGTTAGGGTTAGGTTTAGGTTTAGGGTTAGGGTTAGTGTTAGGGTAAAGTTAGGGTTAGGGTTAGTGCTTTTTCTTAGGGTTAGGTTTAGGTTTAGGGTTAGTGTTAGGGATAGGTCAGGTTTAGGGTTAGGATTAGGTTTAGAATGAGTGTTAGGGTTATGATTAGGTCAAAGTTATCATTAGGGTTAGGTTTAGCATTTTGGTGTGGGTTAGTGTTAGAGTTAGGGCTTGGTTAGGGTTAGGGTTAGGTTTATGGATAGGCCAGATTTAGCATTAGGGTTAAGGTTAGGTTTAGGGTTAGGGTTAGGTTTAGGTTTAGAATAATTGGTATGGTTATGGTTAGGGTTAGGTTTAGGGTTCAGGATAGTCCAGAGTTAGGGTTAGGATGAAGGTTTTGGTTAGGATTACACTAGGGTTACGGTTAGGGTTAGTTTTAGGGTTAGGGTTGTTGAGTGTTTGATTTCGGGTTAGGGTTTCAATAGGGGTAGAATGAGGTTTAGGTTTAGGAATATGTTTAGGTTTAGGTATACAATGAGGGTTAGGGTTAGGGTTAGGGTTTAGGTTAAGGTTAGGTTAGGGTTAGAATTAGGTTTAGAATGAGTGTTAGGGTTAGGTTTAGTGTTAGGGTTAGTGTTAGGTTTTTCGGTTAGGGTTAAGGTTAGGGTTAGTTTTAGGGTTAGGGTGAGGATTAGTATGAGGTTTAGGGTTAGGGTTAGGGTTAGGATTAGAGTTAGGGTTAGGGTTAGGATGAGGTTTAGAGTTAGGGTTAGGGTTAGGTTTACATTTAGGTTTAGGGTTAGGGTTAGTTTTAGGGATAGGCCATGGTTAGGGTAAGGGTTAGGGTTACGGATAGGCCAGAGTTATTGTTAGGGTTAGTGTTAGGGTTAGAGTTGGTGTTAGGATTAGAGTTAGGCCAGAGTTAGGGTTAGGGTTCGTGTTAGGGTTAGAGTTAATGTTAGGGTTATTGTTAGGCCAGAGTTAGGCTAAAGGTTTGGGTTAGAGTAAGAGTTAGGTTTAGGATTGGGATTAGGGTTATGGTTAGAGTTAGTGTTAGTGTCAGGTTTAGGGTTATGTTTAGCATTAGGGTTAGGATGAGGGTTAGGATTTTGCTTAAAATGAGGTTTAGGTTTAGGATTAGGGTTATGGTTAGGGTTAGGGAAAGGCCAGATATAGGATTAGGATTAGGCTTAGGTTTAGATTGAGGGTTAGGGTTAGGGTTAGGTTTAGTGTTAGGGTTAGTGTTAAGGTTAGGGTTTTGGTTAGGTTTATGGTTAGGTTTAGGTTATGTTAGGGTTAGGTTTAGGGTAAGGCCAGAGTTAGGGTTACGTTTAGGATTAGGGTTAGGGTTAGGGTTAGGGTTAGCGTTAGGTATAGACCAGGGTTAGAATTAGGGTTAGGGTTAGGTTTAGGCCTAGGGTTAGTATTTGGTTTAGGGTTAGGGCTAGGGTTAGGGTTAGTTTGAGGTTTAGGGTTATTGTTTTGTTTAAGGTTAGAGGTATGGTTTCAGTTAGTTTTAGGGATAGGTCAGATTTAGGGTTAGGTTTCCGGTTAAGTTAGGGTTTGGGTTCGGGTTAGGCCAGAGGTAGGGTTAGGGATCGTGTTAGAGTTACGGTTCGGGTTAGGGTTAGGGTTAGGGTTAGGCCAGAGTTAGGGTTAAGGTTAGGGTTAGGGTAAGAGTTAGGTTTTCGATTGGAATTAGGGTTATGGTTAGAATTAGGGTTAAGGTTAGGTTTAGGGTTAAAATGAGGGTTAGGGTTATGGTTAAAATGAGGTTTAGGTTTAGGGTTAGGGTTATGGTTATGGTTAGGGAAAGGTCAGAGATAGGGTTAGGGTTAGCTTTAGATGGAAGTTTAAATTTAGGTTTAGTGTGAGGGTTAGTGTTATGGTTAGGGTTTCATTTAGGGTTAGGGTTAGGTTAGGCTTCGGGTTAGGGTTAGGTTTAGGGTTAGGGTAAGGCCAGAGTTAGGGTTACAGTTAGGGTTAGGGCATTGATTATTGTTAGGGTTAGTATGAGGGTTAGGGGTAGAGTTAGGGTTAGGTTTAGGGTTAGGGATAGGCCAGAATTAGGGTTATTGTTAGAATTATGGTTAGGGTTAGAGTTAGGTCAGAATTAGGGTTAGGGTTAGTGTTGAGGTTAGAGTTAAGGTGAGGGTTAGGGTTAGTGTTAGGGTTAGGGTTTTGGTTAGGTTTATGGTTAGGTTTAGGTTTAGGTTAGGGTTAGGTTTAGGGTAGGACCAGAGTTAGGGTTACGTTTAGGATTAGTGTTAGGGTTAGGGTTTGGATTACTTTGAGGTTTAGGGTTATTGTTTTGCTTAAGGTTAGAATTACGGTTACTGTTAGTGTTAGGGTTAGGTTTAAGTTTAGGGTAAGGCCAGAGTTAGGGTTAGGGTTAGGGTTAGTTTTAGAATGAGGGTTACAGTTAGTGTTAGTTTAGTGTTAGGGTTAGTGTTAGGGTTAAGGTTAGTTTAGGGTTAGGGTTAGGGTCAGGGTTAGGGTTAGGGTAAGGCCAGAGTTAGGGTTAGGTTTAGGGTTAGGGTTAGGATTAGGGTTAGGGAAATGATCAGGGTTATGGTTAGGTTTAGAATTAGGGTGAGGTTTAGGGTTAGGTATAGGGAAAGGGTTAGGTTTAGGGTTAGTGTTTTTGGTTAGGGTTAGGGTAAGGGATAGGCCAGGGCTAGTATTAGGGTTAGGGTTAGGGTTAAGTTTTGAGTTAGTGTTAGGATTAGTTTAGGGTTAGGGTTAGTTTTAGGTTTAGGGTTAGTGTTTGGCTCAGGATTAGGGTTAAGATTAGGTTTAGGGTTAGTTTTAGGTTTAGGTTTAGGGTTAAGTTTAGCATGAGGGTTAGGGTTAGGGTTAGGTTGAGGTTTCAGAATAATCTAGAGTTACGTGAGGGTCCGGGTTACTGATAGGATAACACTAGGGTTAGGGTTAGCGTTTTGGTGAGGGTTAGGTTTAGGGTTAGGGTTAGGGTTAGTGTTAGGGTTAGGGTTAGGGATAGGCTATGGTTAGGGTTAGGGTTAGGTTTAGGGTTAGGGTTAAGATGAGGGTTAGGTTTAGGGTTAAAATGAGGGTTAGGTTTAGTATTAGGGTTAGGGTTAACTTTAGGGTTAGGTTTAGGTTTAGGTTTAGGGTTAGTCTTTGGCTTAGGGTTAGGGTTAGGATTAAGGTTAGGGTCCAGGATAGGCCAGCGTTATGGTGAATGTCTGGGTTATGTTTACGATTATGCTACATTTAGGGTTAGGGTTAGGGTTAGGGTTAGGGTTTTGGATAATCCAGGGTTTGTCTTTGGATTAGGGATAGGGTTAGGGTTATGGTTAGGCCAGAGTTAGGGTTAGGCTTAGGGTTAATGTGTGGGTTATTGTTAGGGTTAAAATGAGCGTTATGTTAGGGTGAAGGTTAGGTTTAGGTTTAGGGTTAAGGTTAAAATGGTTAGGGTTAGGATTATAGTTAAGGTTAGGTTTAGGATGATGATTAAGGTTAGGGTTAGAATTATAGTTAGATTATAGTTAAGGTTAGGTTTAGGATGATGATTAAGGTTAGAGTTAGGATTAGGGTTAGGGTTAGTGTTAGGTTTACGTTTAGGATGAGGGTTAGCGTTAGGGTTAGGATGAGGGTTAGTGTTAGGGTTAGGGTTAGGGTTAAGTTTACCGTTAGGTTTAGGGCTATGGTTAGGGTTAGGTTTAGGGTTAGGTTAGGTTTAGGGTTAGGGCTAGGGTTAGGGGTAGGGTTAGCTAAGAGTTAAGGTTAGGGTTAGGTTTAAGGTTAGGGTTAGGTTTAGGTTTACAGTTAGGGTTAGGATTAGTGTTAGATTTTATGGTTAGGGTTAGGGTTACGGTTAGGGTTAGGTTAGGTTAGGTTTAGGTTTAGAGATAGTGTTAGGGTTAGCTTTAGGGTTAGGGTTAGGGTTATTGTTAGGGCAGATTTAAGGCTAGGGTTAGGGTTTGAGTTAGGGTTAGGGCCAGGCCAGAATTAGGGTTAGTGTTAGAGTTAGGTTTATAATGAGGGTTAAGGTTAGGGTTAGGTTTAGGGTTAGGATGTGGTTTATAGTTAGGATTAGGGTTAGGTTAGGGTTAGGATTATAGTTAGGCTTAGTGTCAGGGTTAGGGTTAGGCCAGAGTTAGGGTTAGGTTTAGGGTTAGGGTTAGGGTAGGGTTAGGGTTAGGGTAAGGGTCATGGTCAGGGTCAGGGTCAGGGTCAGGGTCAGGGTCAGGGTCAGGGTCAGGGTCAGGGTCAGGTTCAGGGTTATCCTTAGGGTTAGGTTTTGTGTTTGGATGAGGGATAGGTTTAGGGTTAGATTTAGGGTTAGGGTTAAGATTAAGGTTAGGGATAAGCAAACGTTAGGGTAAGGGTTAGGATTAGGGTTAGGGTTAGGGTTAGGATGAGGTTTAATTTTAGGTTTAAAATGAGGGTTACGTTTAGGGTTAGGGGTAGTGCTAGACTTAGGGTTTGGATTAGGGTTAGGGTTACGGTTAGGGTTAGGAGGGTTAGGGTAAGTTTTAAAAGAAGGTTAGGTTCTAGGTTAGCGTTAGTGTTATAGTTAGGGTTAGAGTTAGGTTTAGGGTTACAATGAGTGTTAGGGTTAGGGTTAGTTTTAGGGTTAGGGTTAGAGTTAGGGTTTGGGTTAGGATCATATTTAGGGATAGGGTTATGATGAGAGTTAGGGATAGGGTTAGGATGAGTGTTAGGTTTAGGGTGAGGTTTAGGGTTAAAATGAGGTTTAGGTTTACTGTTAGGGTTAGGTTTAGGGTTCGCATTTTTTGAGGATTAGGGTTAGAATTAGGTTTAGGATTAGGGTTAGGTTTAGGGTTAGGATGAGGTTTATTGTTAGGGTTAAAATGATTGTTGGGATTCAGGTTGGGGTTAGGGTTAGGGTTAGAATGGGGGTTAGTGTTAAAATTAGGGTTAGGGTTAGGATTATGTTTAGGGTAAGGGTTATGGTTAAAATGATTCTTAGAGTTAGGGTTCAGGTTTGGGTTAGGGTTAGGGTTAGACTGAGGGTTAGTGTTATTGTTAGGGTTAGAATGAGGGTTAGGGTTAGAGTTAGGGTTAGGGTTAGGGTTATTGTTAGGTTTAGGGTTAGG
>REGO01001340.1:5039-28802 GCA_010120015.1 Rhombomys opimus | reverse complement strand
GTTAGAATGAGGGTTAGGGTTAGAGTTAGGGTTAGGGTTAGGGTTATTGTTAGGTTTAGGGTTAGGATGAGGGTTAGTGTTAGGGTTAGGGTTAGGGTTAGGATGAGGGATAGGGTTAGTTTCAGGCTTATGGTTAGGCTTAGGATTAGGTTTATAGTTTAGGTTATGGTTAAGTTTAGTGTTAGGTTAGGTGTAGGGTTAGGGATAGGGTTAGGGTTAGGGTTAGACCAGAGTTAGAGTTAGGGTTAGGGTTAGACAAGAGTTAGGGTTAGGGTTAGGGTTAGGATTATAGTTAGGGTTAAGGTTAGGATGATGGTTAGGTTTAGGGTTAGGGTTAAAATGAGGGTTAGGTTAAGGGTTAGATTTAGTTTTAGGATTAGGGTTAAGGCTAGGGTTATAGTTAGTGTTAGTGTTAGGGTTAGGGTTAGGGTTCAGAATATGCCAGAGTTAAGGTTAGGGTCCAGGATATGGTTAGAATTATGCTAGGGTTAGTGTTAGGGTTAGAGTTAGGGTTAGCATTTTGGTGAGGGTTATGGTTAGAATTAGGGTTAGGTTTAGCATTAGGTTAGGGTTAGGGTTAGGTTATGGTTAGGATGAGGTGTAGGGTTAGGGTTAAAATGATTGTTAGGGTTCGAGTTTGGATTCGGGTTTGGGTTCGGTTTAGGGTTAGAATGAGGTTAGAGTTAGTGTTAGGATTATGGTTAGGGTTAGCGTTAGGATGTAGGTGAGGGTTAGGGTTATGGTTAAAATGATTGTCAGATTTAGGGTTTGTGTTCTTGTTAGGGTTAGGGTTAGACTGAGTTTTAGGGTTAGGGTTAGGATGAGGGTTAGGGTTAGAGTTAGGATTAGGGTTAGGATTATGGTTAGGATTAGGGTTAAGATGAGGGTTAGGGTTACGGTTAGTGTTATGGTTAAAATGAGGGATAGGATTAGAGGTAGGTTTAAAGTTATTGTGAGGTTTAGGTTTAGGGTTAGGATGAGGTTTAGGGTTATTGTTAGGGTTACGGTTATGGTTAGTGTTAGGCCAGATTTAGGGTTACAGTTAGTGTTAGGTTTAGGGTTAGTGTTTTGTTTAGGGTTAGGCAGAGTTATGGTTAGGGTTAGGGTTTGGGTTACGGTTATGTTTATGGTTAGGCTTAGGGTTAGGGTTAGGTTTAGGGTTAGGTTCTGGTTTAGATTTAGGCCAGAGATAGTGTTAGAGTTAGTGTTAGGGTTAGTTTGAGGGTTAGGGTTAAGGTTAGCATTAGAGTTAGGTTAGGGTTAGGGTTATTTTTAGGGTAGGGTTCGAGTCAGGGTTAGGGTTAGGATGAGGTTTAGGGTTAGAGTTAGGGTTAGGGTTAAGGTTCAGATTAGTGTTAGGGTTAGGATGAGGGTTAGGGTTAGTTTTAGGGTTAGGATGAGGTTTAGATTTAGAGTTAGGTTTAGGGTTAGGTTTAGGATTAGTGTTAGGTTTAAGGTTAGGATGAGGGGTAGGGTTAGGGTTAGGGTCAGTGTTAGGTTTAGGGTTAGGGCTAGGGTTAGGGTTAGGTTAGGGTTAGGATTATGGTTAGGGTTAAGTTCAGGATTAGTTTTAGGGCTATGATGAGGTTTAGGATTAGAATTAGGGTTAGGGATAGGGTTAGGATTAGGGTTAGGTTCAGCATGAGTGGTAGGGTTAAGGTTATCGTTAGGGTTAGGGTAGAATGAGTGTTAGGGCTAGTTTTAGGATGAGGGTTAGGGTTAGAGTTAGGTGTAGGGATAGGGTAAGGATTATAGTTAGGGTTAGGATGAGGGTTAGGGTTAGTCTTAGGGTTAGGGTTAGTTTTAGGGTTAGGGTTAAAATGAGGGTTAGTTGTAGGGTTAGGTTTAGGTTTAGAATGATGGTTAGGGTTAGGGTTATTTTTAGGGTTAGGGTTAGGATTATAGTTAGGGTTAGGGTTAGGATGAGGTTTAGGGATAGGGTTAGGATGAGGGTTAGGGTTAGGGTGAGGGTTAGGGCTACAATGAGATTTAGGTTTAAAGTTAGGTTTAGGGTTAGGGTTAGGGTTAGCTAGGGTTAGTGTTAGGGTTTAGGGTTAGGTTTAGGGTTAAGGTTAGCCCAGAGTTAGGGTTAGGGTTAGGGTCAGTGTTAGGGTTAGTGTTAGTGATTGCATTAGGTTTAGGTTTATGGTTAGGGTTAGGGTTCAGGTTAGGGTTAGCGTTCAGGTTAGGGTTATGGTTAGAATAAGGTTTAGGGTTAGTATTTGGGTTAGGGGTAGTATTAGGTTAGGGTTAGTGTTAGGCTTAACGTTAGGTTTAGGTTTAGGTTAGATTTAGGGTTAGGGTTACCCTTAGGTTTATCGTTTGGATGAGGGTTAGGTTTAGGCCAGAGTTAGGGTTAGGGTTAGTGTTAGGTTTAGGGTTAGGATCAGGTTTAGGTTTAGGTTTAAAATGACGGTTAAGTTTCGATTAGGGTTAGGGTTAGTGTTAGTGTTAGGGTTAGGGTTAGGGATAGGCCAGAGTAGGGTTATCGTTAGCCTTAGGTTTAGAATGTGGGTTAGGGGTAGGGGTAGGGTTAGGGTTAGGGTTAGACTGAGGGTTAGGTTTAGAATGAGGGTTATTGTTACAATGAGGTTTAAGGTTAGTTTTAGGGTTAGGGTTAAGTTTATGCTTAAGATGAAGGTTAGGGTTAGAGTTAGGGTTAGGTTTAGGGTTAGGATTGGGATGAGGGTTAGGGTTAGGCTTAGGGTTAAAATGAGGGTGAGTTTTAAGGTTAGGGCTAGATTTAAGGTTAGGTTTAGGGTTAGGGTTAGGTTTAGTGTTTAGGATAGGCCAGAGATAGGTTTAGGTTCCTCTTTATGTGTAGGATTACACTAGAGTTAATGTTAGGGTAAGTTTTAGGGTTAGGGTTTTGGTTAGGGTTAGGATTATGGTTACTGTTTCAATAGAGTTCGGGTTAGGGTTGGTGTTAGGGTTCCAGAATAGCCCATAGTTAGGGTTAGGGTCCGGGTTATGATTAGAATTACGCTAGGGTTAGTGTTAGGTTTAGTGTTAGGCTTAGGGTTAGTTTTTTGGTGAGGTTTAGGGTTAGGGTTAAGTTTAGGGTTAGGATGAGGTTTAGGTTTAGGCCATAGTTAGGGTTAGGGTTAGTTTTAGAGTTAGGGTCAAGTTTAGTGTTATGGGTAGTGTTAGGTTAGGGTTAGGTTATGGTTAGGGTAGGGTTCGTGTTTGGGTTAGGGTTAGGATGAAGTTTAGGGTTTGAGTTAGGTTTAGGGTTAGGGTTAGGATTATTGTTAGGGTTAGGGTTAGGATTATTGTTAGGGTTAGGGTTAGGATGAGGGTTAGGTTTAGTGTTATTGTTAGGATGAGGTTTAGGGTTAGGTTAGGGTTTGGGTTAGGATTAGTGTTACGGTTAGGGTTAGGTTAGGGTTAGGGTTATGGTTAGGGTTAGGTTTAGGATTAGGTTTTGTGTTTGGATGAGGTTTAGGATTAGAGTTAGGGTTAGGGATAGTGTTAGGATTAGTGTTAGGGTTAGGGTTAGGATGAGGGGTAGGATTTGTGTTAGCTTTAGGGTTAGATTTAGGGGTAGTGTTAGGTTTAGGTTAGGGTTAGTGTTATGGTTAGGGTATGGTTCCGGTTTGGGTTAGGGTTATGATGAGGTTTAGGATTATTTTAGGGTTAGGGTTAGGATTATTGTTAGGGTTAGGGTTAGTATGAGGTTTAGGGTTAGGGGTTGGGTCGGTGTTAGCGTTAGGGTTAGGTTATGGTTAGGGTTATGGTTAGGGTTAGGTTTAGGATTAGGTTTAGGGTTAGGATAAGCTTTAGGATTAGAGTTAAGGTTAGGGATAGGGTTAGGATTAGTGTTAGTGTTAGGGTTAGTGTTAGGATAAGGGGTAGGGTTAGGGTTAGCTTTAGGGTCAGGTTTAGGGTTAGAATGAATGTTTGGGTTAGGGTTAGTTTTAGGATGAGGGTTAGGGTTAGAGTTAGGGTTAGGGATAAGGTAAGGATTATAGTTGGGGTTCGGGTTAGGATAAGGTTTAGGGTTAGTGTTAGGTTTAGGGTTAGTTTTAGGGTTAGGGTTAAAATGAGGGTTAGTTGTAGGGTTAGGTTTATTTTTATGATGATGTTTAGGGTTAGGGTTAGGGTTAGGATGAGGGTTAGTGTTAGGGTTAGGGTTAGCGTTAGGGTTAGGTTTAGTGTGAGGGTTAGGGTTAGGGTTAGATTTAGGGTTAGGGATAGGCCTGAGGTAGGGTTAGCATTGGAGTTAGGTTTAGGCTTAGGGTTAGGGTTAGGATGATTGTTAGGGTTAGGGTTACGGTTAGTGTTAGGGTTAGTTTTAGGGTTATGATTAGGGTTAGGGTTAGGTTTACATTTTAGGTTATGGTTAAGGTTAGTGTCAGGTTAAGTTTAGGGTTAGGGATAGAGTTAGTGTTGAAATTAGACTAGAGTTAGGGTTAGGGTTAGGGTTTGGGTTAGGGTTAGGCAGATTTAGGTTTAAGGATAGAGTTAGGGTTAGAGTTAGGGTTAGGTTTACAGTTTAGGTTATGGTTAAGGTTAGTGTTAGGTTATGTGTAGCATTAGGGATAGGGTTAGGGTTAAAATTAGACCGGGTTTAGGGTTTGGGTTAGGGTTAGGAAGATTTAGGGTTAGTGATAGGGTTAGGGTTAGAGTTAGGGTTAGGGTTAGGGTTAGAGTTTTGGGTTAGGTTTTGTGTCAGGGTCAGGGTTAGGGTTAGGCTAGAGTTAGGGTTAGTATTATAGTTAGTGTTAGGGTTAGGATGAGGATTAAGTTTAGGGTTAGGGTTAGGTTTAAGTTTAGGATGAGGTTTAGGGTTAGGGTTAAAATAACGGTTATTGTTAGTGTTAGGGTTATGGTTAGGGTTAGGGTTAGGTTTAAGTTTAGGATGAGGTTTAGGGTTAGGGTTAAAATAACGGTTATTGTTAGGGTTAGGGTTATGGTTAGGGTTAGGTTTAGTTTTAGGATGAGGGTTAGGTTTAGGGTTAAAATGAGGGTTAGGGTTAGGGATATGGTTAGGGTTAGGGTTAGGGTTTGGTTAGGTTTAAGTTTAAGATGAGGGTTAGGGTTAGGGTTAGCCCAGAATTAAGTTTAGGTTTAGGGTTAATGTTACGGTTAGGGTTAGGAATAGGCCAGAGTTAGGGTTAGCGTTAGAGTTAGGTCTATAATGAGGGTTAGGTTTAGGGTTAGGTTTAGGATACCTTTTACATTATAGTTTGGGTTAGGGTTAGGTTAGGCCTAGGGTTAGCATTAACGTTAGGGTTAGGTTAGGGTTAGGTTTAGGGTTAGGTTTAGGGTTAGGGTTAGTGTTCGGCCGGATTTAGGGTTAGGTTTAGGGTTTTGGTTTGGGTTAGGGACAGGCCATTGTTAGGGTTAGTGTTAGAGTTAGGTTTATAATGCGGGTTAGGGTTAAGGTTAGGGTTAAGATTAGGGTTAAATGAGGGTTAGGGTTAGGTTTAGGGTTATGGTTAGTGTTAGGGTTAGGATTAGTTTTAGGTTTAGGGTTAAATTTTCGATTAGGTTTAGGGTTACAGTTAGGCCTGAGTTAGGGTTAGGGTTAAGGTTTGGATAAGAATGAGGGTTAGGGTTAGGGTTAGGATGAGTTTTATTTTTAGGGTTAAAATGAAGGTTAATGTTAGGGTTAGGTTTAGAATAAGGGTTAGGGTTAGTGTTAGGGTTAGGGTTCAGATCAGTGTTAGGGTTAGATTAGATTAGGGTAAGTGTTAGGTTTAGGGTTAGAATGAGGTTTAAGGTAAGGGGTAAAATGAGGGTTAGGTTTCAAATTAGGTTTAAGGTTAAAGTTAGGGTTAGATTTAGGGTTAGGGTTAGAAGGATTTTTAGTGTTAAGGTTAGGGTTAGTTTTAGGGTTAGGTTTAGGGTTAGCCTTAGGATTTGGGTTAGGGTTATAGTTAGGGTTTGGGTTACGTTGAGTGTTAGGGTTAGGGTTAGGGTTATTTTTAGTGATAGCGTTATTGTTAGTGTCAGGGTTAGGGTTAGGGTTGCGACGAGGTTTAGGTTAAGGGTAAAAATGAGGGATAGGGTTCGGGTTCGAGTTCGGGTTCGGGTTCGGGTTAGTGTTAGAATGATTGTTAGGGTTAGATTCGGGTTCGGGTTAGGGTTAGGGTTAGACTGAGGGTTAGGTTTAGGTTTAGGGTTAGGATGAGGGTTAGGGTTAGAGTTATGGGTAGGGTTAGGGTTAGGGATAGGGTTAAAATGATGGTTAGTTTTGGGTTATGGTTAGGGTTAGGTTTATGGATAGGCCAGAGTTATGATTAGAGTTAGAGTTAGGTTTATAATGAGGGTTAGGGTTAGGGTTAAGCTTAGGGTTAGGATGAGGATTAGGGTTAGGGTTAGGGTTAGGATGAGGGTTAGGGTTAGTTTTAGGGTTATGGTTAGGGTTAGGGTTAGGTTTACAGTTTAGGTTAGGGTTAAGGTTAGTGTTAGGGATAGGCCAGGGTTAGGGTAATTGTTAATGGTTAGGGTTAGGATGAGGTTTAGGTTTAGGGTTAAAATTAAGGTTAGGGTTAGGGTTAGGTTTAGAATGAGGGTTAGGGTTAGTGTTAGGTTTAGGGTTCAGATGAGTGTTAGGGTTAGGATTAGATTAGGGTTAGTGTTACGTTTAGGGTTAGAATGAGGTTTAGGGTAAGGGTTAAAATGAGGGTTAGGTTTCAGGTTAGGTTTAGGGTTAGATTTAGGGTTAGAGTTAGAATGACTTTTAGGGTTAAGCTTAGGGTTAGTTTTAGGGTTAGGGTTAGGGTTACGAAGAGGTTTAGGTTAAGGGTTAAAATGAGGGATAGGGTTCAGGTTTGGGTTAGGGTTAGGGTTATAATGAAGTTTACTGTTAGGGTTAGTTTTAGGATGAGGGTTAGGGTTAGGGTTAGGGTTAGGATTATAGTTAGGTTTAGTGTTAGGATGAGGTTTAGGGTTAGGGTTAAGGTTAGGGTTAAGATTAGGGTTAAAATGAGGGTTATGGTTAGGGTTAGGGTTAGGATTAGTGTTAGGGTTAGGGTTAATTTTACGGTTAGCATTAGGGTTACGGTTAGGCCTGAGTTAGGGTTAGGGTTAAGGTTCGGATAAGAATGAGGGTTAGGGTTAGGGTTAGAGTTAGGGTTAGGGTTAAGATTATGGTTAGGGGTAGGGTTAGGATGAGGGTTAGTGTTAGGGTTAGGGTTAAGGTTAAAATGATTGTTAGGGTTAGGATTTGGGTTCCGGTTAGGGTTAGGGTTAAGGTTAGGGTTAGGATGAGGGTTAGGGTTAGATTTAGGGTTAGGGTTAGGATTATGGTTAGGTTTAGTTTTAGGATGAGGTTTAGGGTTAGTGTTAGGGTTAGGGTTATCATTAGTGTTAGGCCAGATTTAGGGTTACAGTTAGGGTTAGGGTTTTGGTTAGGGTTAGGCAGAGTTAGGGTTAGGGTTAGGATTAGTGTTAGTGCTAGGTTTAGGATGAGGGGTAGGGTTAGGTTTAGGGTCAGTGTTAGGTTTCGAGTTAGTTTTAGGGTTAGGATAGGGTTAGATTTCTGGTTGAGGTAGTGTTCGGGTTAGGGTTAGGAAGAGGTTTAGTGTTAGAGTTAGGGTTAGGGTTAGGGTTAGTGTTAGGCCAGATTTAGGGTTTCAGTTAGGGTTAGGGCTAGGGTTAGGGTTTTGGTCAGGGTTAGGCAGAGTTAGGTTTAGGGTTAGGGTTAGCGTTAAGGTTAGGGGTAGGGTTAGGGTTCGGGTTTGTGTTAGGTTACGGTTATGGTTAGGTTTAGGGTTAGGGATAAAATGAGGGTTAGGTTTAGGGTTAAGTTTAGGGTGAGGGTTAGGTTTAGGGATAAAATGAGAGTGAGGTTTAGGGTTATTTTTAGTTTTAGTGTTAGGATCAGGTTTAGGTTTAGGCCAGAATTAGGGTTAGGGTTAGTGTTTGGGAAAGGGTCAGGGTCAAGGTTAGGGTTAGGGTTAATTTAGGGTTAGGGTTATGTTTAGGGTAGGGTTCGGGATAGGGATAGGGATAGGATGAGGTTAGAGTTAGGGTTATGATTAGTGTTAGGTTTAGGGTTAGGATGAGGAGTAGGGTTAGGGTTAGGGTTAGGATGATGTTTAGGGTTAGAGTTAGTGTTAGGGTTGGAAAGTTAGGGTTTCATTTAGTGTCAGGGTCAGGGTTAGTGTTAGCCCATAAGTAGGGTTAGAATGTTAGGGTTAGGGTTATGTTCAGTTTTAGGGTTAAGTTTAAGGTTAGGGTGAGGTTTAGCGTTTGGATATGGTTTAGCGTTAGTGTTAGGTTTAGGGTTATGGTTAGAGTTAGGGTTAGGGATAGGCCAGGGTTAGGGTTTGGGTTAGGTTTAGGTTTAGGGTTAGGGTTTGGGTTAGGGTTAGGGTTAGGTTAGGATTAAAGTTAGAGTTAGTGTTAGGGTTAGGGTTAGGCCAGATTTAGTGTTAGTGTTAGTGTTAGGGTTAGGGTTAGGCTTTGGGTCTTGGCCAGGGTTAGGGTTAGGGTTAGTGTTAGTGTTAGGTTTAGGTTTAGGGTTATGGATAGGCCAGAATTAGGGTTAGAGTTAAAGTTAGGTTTAGAATGAGGTTTAGGGGTAGGGGTAGGGTTAGGATGAGGGTTATGCTTAGTGTTAAAAAAAGGGTCAGGTTTAGGCTTAAGGTTATTGTTGGGTTTAGAATGACGGTTAGGTTTAATATGAGGGTTAGGGTTAGAATGAGGGTTAGTTTTAGTTTTAGGGTTAGGGTTAGGTTTATGGTTAGTTTAGCGTTAGGGTTATGGTTAGGGTTAGGGTTAGGATGAGGGTTAGGGTTAGGGTTAGGGTTAAAATGAGGGATAGTTTTAGGGTTAGGGTTAGGGTTAGGTTTTTGCTTATTGTTAGGTTTAGTGTTCAGCATATGCCAGAGTTAGGGTTAGGGTCATGTTTATGGGTAGGATTACTGTAGAGATAAATTTAGGGTAAGTTTTAGGGTTAGTGTTTTGGTGAGGGTTAGGTTTAGGGTTATTGTTTCAATAGGGTTAGGGTTAGGATTAGAGTTATGGTTAGGGTTAGGGTTAGTGTTCGGGTTAGCGCTAGGGTATGGTTGAGGATAGGCCAGAGTTAAGGTTTGGGGGCAGGTTATGGTTAGAATTATGCTAGGGTTAGTGTTAGGGTTAGGGTTAGGGTTAAAAGCGGGTTAGGGTTAGAGTTAGGGTTAAAGTAAGGGTTAGTGTCGTGTTAGGGTTATTGTTAAGGTTAGGGTTAGGTTAGTTTAAGGGTTAGGGTTAAGTTAAGTTTAGGGTTATGGTTAGTGTTAGGTTTACCGTTTGGATGAGGGTTAGGGTTAGGCCAGAGTCAGGGTTAGGGTTAGGGTTAGGTTTTGGATTTGGGTTAGTGTTACGGTTAGGGTTAGGGTGAGGGTTAGGGTTAGGGAAAAAATGAGGGTTACGTTTAGGGTAAAGTTTAGGGTGAGGGTTAGGCTTAGGGATAAAATGAGAGTTAGGGTTAGGGTCAGGGTTAGGGGTAGAGTTAGAGTTATGGTTAAAATGAGGGTTATTTTTAGGGTTAGGGTTAATGTTAATGTTAGGGTTCATATGAGGGTTAGGGTTAGGGTTAGGTTAGGGTTAGGGTTCAGATGAGGGTTAGGGTTAAGCTTAGGTTAGGGTTAGGGTTTGGGTTAGGATGAGGGTTAGTGTTAGTGTAAGTGTTAAGGTTAGGTTAAATGTTAGGGTTAGGGTTAGGATGAGGTTTATTATTACGGTTAAGTTTAGGTTTAAGGGTAGGGTTAGCATTAGTTTTAGGGTTAAGTTTAGGAATAGGGTTAGTTTTAGGGTTAGGATCATGGTTCGAGTTAGATTGAGGATTAAAGTTAGGGTTAGAATTAGGTTTAAAGTTAGTATGAAGGTTAGGGTTAGGGTTAGGGCTATGGTTAATTTTAGATTTAGCATTTTGGTGAGGGTTAGTTTTAGGGTTAGGGTTGCAATAGGCTTAGGGTTAAGGTTTTTGTTAGGGTTAGGATGAGGTTTTGGGTTAGGGTTAGGTTTAGTTTTATGGTTAGGTTTAGGGTTAAGGTTAGGGTTAGGGATAGCCAGGGTTAGGGTTAGGGTTAGAATTAGGGTTAGGGTTAGGTTTAGGCCACAGTTAGGCTTAGGTTTAGTCTTTGGGTTAGGGTTAGAGTTACGGTTAGGGTGAGGCCAGTGTAAGGGTTAGGGTTAGGGTCAGGGTTAGGGTTAGGGTTGGGGTTAGTGTTAGGGTTAGGTTATGGTTAGGGTTATGGTTAGGGTTAGGTTAAGGATTAGCTTTTGGGTTAGGATGCGGTTTAGGATTAGAGTTAGGGTTACAGTTAGGATTATGGTTAGTGATAGGGTTAGGATGAGTGTTAGGGTTAGGTTTAGGGTTAGGATGAGGTTTAAGGTTAGTGTTAGGGTTAGGTTATGGTTAGTGTTAGGCCAGATTTAGGGTTACAGTTAGGGTTAGGGTTAGGGTTAGGGTTTTGGTTAGGTTTAGGATGAGGGTTACGGTTAGGGTTAGGTTTAAGATAAGGGTTCGGGTAAGTTTTAAGGTTATGGTTATTGTTAGGGTTAGGTTTACAGTTTAGGTTATTGCTAAGGTTAGTGTTATGTTAGTTGTAGGGTTACTGATAGGGATAGGGTTAGTGTTAGACCAGCGTTAGGATTAGGTTTAGGGTTAGGTTAAAATTAAAGTTAGGGTTAGGGTTAGGGTTAGGCCAGATTTAGGGTTAAGGTTAGGGTTATGGTTTAGGTCATGGCTAGGGTTAGGTTTAGGGTTAGGTTTAGGGTTAGGGTTGGGGTTAGGTTTAGGGTTAGGGTTAGGGTTAGGGATAGGTCAGATTTAAGGTGAGCGTTAGAGTTAGGTTTAGAATGAGGTTTAGGGGTATGTTTAGGGTTAGGATGAGGTTTAGGGGTAGGTTTAGGGTTAGGATGAGGGTTAGGGTTAGCGTTAAAATGACTGTTAGGTTTAGGTTTAGGGTTATTGTTGGGTTTAGAATGAGGATTAGGTTTAGAATGAGGGTTAGGGTTAGAATGAGGGTTAGTTTTAGTTTTAGGGTCAGGGTTAGGTTTAGGATTAGGTCAGGGTTAAGGTTAGTTTAGTGTTAGGGTTATGGTTACGGTTAGGGTTAGGATTAGGGTTAGGGTTAGGGTTAAAATGAGGGTTAGGTTTAGGGTTAGGGTTTATGCTTATTGTTAGGTTTATTGTTCAGCATATGCCAGAGTTAGTGTTAGGGCCATGTTTATGGGTAGGTTTACACTAGAGATAAGGTTAGGATAAGTTTTAGGGTTAGCGTTTTGGTGAAGGTTACGTTTCGGATTAGTGTTTCAATAGGGTTAGGTTTAGGATTAGAGTTAGGGTTAGGATTAGGGCTACGGTTAGGGTAAGGGTTAGGGTAAGGGTTAGTAAAGGGTTAGGGTTATCGTTAAGGTTAGTGTTAGGTTAGGTTAAGGGTTAGGGTTAAGGTTAGGGTTAGGGTTTGGATTTGGTTTTTGGGTTAGCATTAACCCTAAACCTCATTTTATCCCTACCCTAAGCCTCACCCTAACCTTAAACCTAACCCTAACCCTCATTTTAGAGTTAGGGTTAGGGTTAGGGATAAAGTTAGTGTTAGGGATAAAGTGAGGTTTTGGGTTAGGTTTATGGTTAGGATGAGGGTTAGAGTTAGGGTTCGGTTTAGGATGAGGTTTAGAGAGAGTGTTAGGGTTAGGTTTATGGTTAGGTTTATGGTTAAGGTTTTTAGGGTTAGGGTTAGGTTAGGTTTAGTGTTAGGGTTAGAGTTAGGGTTTGGGTTAGGCAGAGTTAGGGTTAGGGTTAGGGTTAGGGTTTGGGTTAGGGATAGTGTTATGGTTAGGGTTAGAGTGAGGGTTAGTGTTAGAGTTAAAATGAGTGTTAAGCTTAGGGTTTAGGTTAGGATGAGGTTTAGGGTTAGGGTTAGGTTTAGGCTTAGGTTAGCATTTCGATGAGTGTTAGAGTTTGGCCAGATTTAGGGTTAGGGTTAGGGTCACGGTTAGAGTTATGGTTAGGGTTAGAGTTAGGGTTAGGGTTAGGGATAGGCCAGGGTTAAGGTTAGGGTTAGGGTTAGGATGAGGTTTAGGTTTAGGGTTTAAATGAGGGTTAGGTTTGGGGTTAGGGTTAGTGTTAGGGATAGGCCAGAGTTAGGGTTAGTGTTAAAGTAAAGTTTAGAATGAGTGTTAGCAGTAGGGTTACGGTTAGGATGAGGGTTAGGGTTAGGGTTAGGGTTTGTTTTAGAATGACGGATAGGTTTAGAATGATGGTTAGGGTTAGTTTTAGGGTTAGAGTTAAGTTTAGGGTTAGGGTTAGGTTAGGGTTATGGTTTTGTTGAGGGTTAGGGTTACAATTAGGGTTAGGGTTAGCATGAGGTTTAGGGTTAGAGTTAGCATTAGGGTTAGGGTTAGGGTTAGGGTTAGTATGAGGGTTAGGATTAGGGTTAAGGTTACAGTTAGGATTAGGGTTAGGGTTAGGACAAAAATGAGGGTTAGTTTTAGGGTTAGGGTTAGGTTTAGTATTCAGGATAGGCCAGAGTTAGGGTTAGGGTCCTGTTTATGGGTAGGATTATACTAGGGTTAATGTTAGGGTAAGTTTTAGGGTTATCGTTTTGGTGAGCGATAGCTTTAATGTTATTGTTTGAATAGAGTTAGGTATAGGGTTAGAGTTAGTGTTAGGGTTAGGGCTAGGGTTAGGGTTAGGGTTATGGTTAGGTTTGAGAATAAGCCAGAGTTAGGTTTAGGGTCCTGGTTATGGTTAGAATTACACTAGGGTTATCGTTAGAGTTAGGGTTAGTGTTAGGGTTAGTTTAGGGTTAGGGTTAGATTTAGTGTTAGGATGAGTTTTAGGGTTAGAGTCCATGTTATGTTTAGAATTACGCTTGGTTTATTGTTATTGTTTGGGTTACGGTTAAGGTTAGCATTTTGGTGAGCATTAGGGTTAGAGTTAGGTTTAGGTTTAGGAATAGGTTAGGGTTAGGATTTTGGTTAGGGTTAGGGTTGGGGTTAGGGTTAGGGTTAGTAATAGGCCGGAGTTAGGGTTAGCATTAGAGTTATGATTAGAATGATGGTCAGGAGTAGGGTTAGGGTTAGAATGAGGGTTATTTTTAGGGTTAAAATGGGGGTTAGGTTTAAGTGTAGGGTTAGGGTTAGTATGAGGGTTAGGGGTAGGGTTAGGCTTAGGGTAGGTTTAAAATAAGGGTTAGTTTTAGGGTTAGGGTTAGTGTTAGGTTTAGGGTTAGGGTAAGGTTTAGTGTTCAGGATAGGCCAGAGTTAGGGTTACGGTCTTGTTTATGGGTAGGGTTACACTAGGGTAAAAGTTAGGTTAATTTTTAGGGTTAGCGTTTTGGTGAGGGTTAGGTTTAGGGTTAGTCTTTCAATAGGGTCAGTGTTAGGGTTAGAGTTAGTGTTAGGGTTAGGGTTAGGGTTAGGGTTTGTGTTAGGGTTAGGGTTATGGTTGGGGTTAGGTTGACGGTTAGGGATAGGGTTAAAATGAAGGTTGTGTTTAGGGGTAAGGTTAGGGTTAGGGTTAGGGATAGGCCAGAGTTAGGGTTAGCTTTAGAGTTAGGTTTAAAATGAGGGTTAGGTATAGGGTTATTGTTAGGATGAGTGTAAGGGTTAGAGGTAAAATGAGGGTTAGGTTTAGATTTAGGGTTAGGGTTAGTGTTAGAATGAGGGTTAGGGTTAGTTTTATGTTTAGGGTTAGGTTAGGGTTACGGTTATGGTTAGGTTCGGGTTAGGGTTATAGTTAGGTTTAGGATTAGGATTAGAGTTGGGATGAGGGTTAGGGTTAGAGTTAGGTTTAGGGTTAGGGTTAGGGTGAGCGTTCAGGTTAGGGTTAGGATGACGGTTAGAGTTAGGTTTAGGGTAAGGGTGAGGGTTAGGGTTAGTGTTAGGATGAGGTTTAGAGTTAGTTTTAGGGTTAGGGATAGGTTAGTATTAGCGTTAGGGTTATGGTTAAAATGAGGGTCGGTTTTAGGTTTAGGTTTAGGGTTAGGTTTAGGGTTAGAGTTAGGTTTAGTGTTCAGGATAGGCCAGAGTTAGGGTTAGGTCCTGTTTATGGGTAGTATTACTCTAGGTTTAAGGTAAGGGTAAGTTTTAGCATAGCCTTTTGGTGAAGGTTAGGTTTAGGGTTAGTGTTTCAAAAGGGTTAGTGTTAGGGTTAGAATTATGGTTAGGGTTAGGGCTAGAGTTAGGGTTAGGGTTTGGCTTAGGGTTAGGGCAGACTTAGGATTATGGTTAGGGGTAGTGTTTGGGTTAGGGTTAGGATGATGGTTAGGGTTAGTGTTAGGGTTAGGTTTAGGGTTAGGGTTAGGTTAAGTTTAGGGTTAGGGTTAAGGTTAGGGTTAGGCCAGAGTTAGCGTTAGAGTTAGGTTTAGGGTTAGTGTTTCAATATTGTTAGGGTTAGGGTTAGCATTTTGGTGAGGGTTAGGGTTTGAGTTAGGGTTAGGGTTATGGTTCAGTCAGGGATAGTGTTAGGGTTAGGGTTATGGTTAAGATGAGGTTTAGGGTTAGGGTTAGGTTTAGGGTTAGTTTTATGGTTTTTGTTAGGGTTAGGCCAGAGTTAGAGTCAGGGTTAGTGTTAGGTTTAGAGTTTGGTTTAGGTTTAGGTTAGGGATAGCTTTTTGGTGAGAGTTAGGTTTAGGGATAGGAATATGGTTAGAGTTTTGGTGCAGGTTAGGGTTAGGGTTAGCGTTAGGGTTAGGGATAGGCCAGGGTTAGGTTTAGGGTTAGGGTTAGGATTTATCCTAGGGTTAGCTTTAGGGTTAGGGTTAGGGTTAGGGTTAGGGTTAGGCCAGGGTTAGGGTTAGCGTTAGAGTTAGGTTTATAATGAGGGTTAGGGTTAGGGTTAGGATGAGGTTTACGGTTAGGTTTAGGTTAAGGTTAAGTTTAGGGTTAGGTTTGGGTTAGGGTTAGGGTTAGGGTTCAGGATAAGCCACAGTTAGGGTTAGGGTCCGGGTTATGGTTAGTATTACACTTGGGTTAGTTTTAGGGTTAGGGTTAGTTTTAGGATGAGGGTTAGTGTTAGGGTTAAGTTTAGGGTTAGGTTTAGGTTTAGTGTTTATTGTTAGGGTTAGGGTTAGGCCAGAGTTAGGGTTAGAGTTAGGGTTAGGGTTAGTGTTAGTTTTAGGGTTTGCGTTTTGGTGAGGGTTAGTTTTAGGTGTGAGGTTTAATAGGGTTTGGGTTAAGGTTCATGTTACGGTTAGGATTAGGTTTAGGGTTAGGGTTAGTTTTAGGGTTAGGGTTAGTTTTAGGGTTAGGGTTAGGTTTAGGGTTAGGGTTAGGGTTAATCCAGAGTTAGAGTCAGAGTTAGGGTTTGGGTTAAAGTTCGGTTTAGGTTTATTGTTAGGGTTACCATTTTGGTGAGGGTTAGGGTTAGGGATAGGATTATCGTTAGCGTTTTGGTGCAGTTTTCGTTATGGTTAGCTTTAATGTTTGGGATAGGTCAGGGTTAGGTTTAGGGGTAGGATTAGGGTTAGTCCAATTTTTACCTTTAGGGTTAGGGTTGGGGTTAAGATTAGGCTTAGGTTTAGGGTTAGTGTTTGGCTTAGGGTTAGGGTTAGGTTTAGGGTTAGTGTTAGGGTTAGGGATTGGATGGGGTTTAGGGTAAAGGTCAAAATAAGGGTTAGGGTTTGGGTTTGGGTTAGTTTTAGCATTAGGGTTAGGGTTATAATGAGTGTTAGGGTTAGGGTAAGTTGTAGGATGAGGGTTTGTGTTAGAGTTAGTGTTAGGAATAGGGTAACTATTATAGTAAGGGTAAGGTTTAGGATCAGGGTTAGGGTTAGTGTTAGGGTTAAGGTAAGGTTTAGGGTTAGGGTTAAAATGAGGGTTAGGTTTAGGTTTAGGATGAGGCTTAGGGTTAGGGTTAGGGTAAGGATGAGGTTTAGAGTTAATGTTAGGTTTAGGGTTAGAGTTACGCTTAGGCCAGAGTTAGGGTTAGGGTTAGATTTTGGGTTTGGGTTAAGGTTAGGGTTAGGGTTAGGGTTAGGGTTAAAATGAGGGTTAGGGTTAGGTTTTTGGATAGGGTTAAGGTTCTTTCTTTGAATGAGGGTTAATGTTAGGGTCAGGTTAGGTTTAGGGTTAGCGTTAATGTTAGGGTTAGGTTAGGGTTAGGGTTAGGGTTAGAGTTAGGGTTAGGGTTAGGGTTAGGCCAGAGTTAGGGTTAGGGTTATGGTTAGGGTTAAGGTTAGGGTTATGGTTTGGGTTAGGTTGAGGGTTAGGGTTAGTTTTAGAATGAGGGTTATGGTTAGGGTTAAGGTTAGGGTTAGGGTTAGGGTTAGGTTTAGGGTTAGCGCTAGGGTTCAGGATAGGCCAGAGTTAGTGTTAGGGTCTGGGTTATGGTTAGTATTACACTAGTGTTAGGGTTAGCGTTATAGTTAAGGTTAGCGTTTTGGTGAGAGTTAGGATTTGAGTTAGGGTTAGAGTAAGGTTAGGGTTAGGGTTAGGGATAGGATGAGGTTTAGGGTAAAGCTTAAAATGAGGGTTAGGGTTCGAGTTTGGGTTAGGGTTAGCGTTAGGGTTAGGTTTAGGGTTAAAATGAGTGTTAGGGTTAGGTTTAGTTTCAGGATGAGTGTTAGGGTTCGAGTTAGGGTTAGATATAGGATAATTATGATAGTTACGGTTAGGGTTAGGGTTAGGATGAGGGTTAGGGTTAGTGTTAGGGTTAGAGTTATTGTTGGGGTTCGGGTAAGGGTTAGGGTTAGGGATAGGATTAGGGTTGGGTTTAGGATGAGGTTTAGGGTTAGCGTTAAGGTTAGTGTTAGGAATAGGTTTAGTGTTAGGGTTAGGATGAGGTTTAGTCATAGGGTTAGGTTTAGGGATAGGTTTAGGGTTAGGGTTAGGTTTAGTATTCAGGATAGGCCAGAGGTAGGGTTAAGGAATCTGTTTATGGGTAGGATTACACTAGGGTTAATTTTAGGGAAAGTTTTAGGGTTAGCGTTTTGGTGAGGGTTAGGTTTAGGCCTAGTGTTTCAATAGGGTTAGGGTTATGGTTAGATTTAGGTTTAGGGTTAGATCTAGGGTTAGGGATAGGATAATGGTTAGGGTTAGGGTTAGGATGAGGCTTAGGGTTATGATGAGTGTTATGGTTAGTTTTAGGGTTAGGACTAGCATTAGGGTTAGGGTTAGGGTTAGGTTTAGGTTAGGTTAAGGGTTAGGGTTAGTTTTGGGCAAGATTTAGGGTTAGGGTTAGGGTTAGGGTCAGGCCAGGGTTAGTGTTATGGTTAGGATTAGGGCTTGGGTTAGGGTTAGTGTTAGGTTTAGGGTTAGGATGAGTTTTATGGTTAGGGTTAAGATGAGGGTTAGGGTTCGTGTTCGTGTTAGGATTAGGATTATGGTTAGGGTTAGGGTTAGAATGAGAGTTATTGTTAAGGTTAGGGTTAGGATCAGGGTTAGGGTTAGAGTTAGGGTTAGGGTTAGAGTTAGGGTTACGGTTATGATTAGGGTTAGTTTTAGGATGAGGATTAGGGTTAGGTTCAGGATGAGGGTTAGGGTTAGTGTTAGGGTTAGGTTTAGGTTTACGGTTAGGGTTTGGGTTCGGGTTAGGTTTAGGATTAAGGTTAGAGTTAGTGATAGAATTAGGGTTAGGGTTAGGTTTATGATGAGGGTTAGGGTTAGAGTTAGGGTTAGGGTAATGCTTAGGATTATGGTTAGGGTTAGGATCAGGGTTAGGTTTAGTTATACTATTAGGGTTAGTGTTAGGTTTACGGTTAGGTTTAGGGTTAGTGTTAGGGTTAGGTTAGGGTTATGGTTAGGGTTAGGGTTAGGTCAGAGTTAGGATTACATTTAGGGTTAGGGTTAGGGTTATGGTTAGGGTTATTCTTGAAATATTGTTAGGGTTAAGGTTAGGGTTAGGGTTAGGGTAAGTTTTAGGGTTAGCGTTTTGAGGAGGGTTCGGTTTAGGGTTAGTGTTTCAATATAGTTAGGGTTAGGGTTAGGTCTAGGGTTAGCGTTAGGGTTAGGGTAAGGGTTATGGTTTGGGTTAGGGTTAGGATGAGGGTTAGGTTTAGGGTTAGGGTTAGGGTTAGCGTGAGGTTTAGAGTTAGGTTTACGGTTAGGGTTAGGTTTAGGTTTAGTGTTAGGTTAGGTTTAGGGATAGGGTTAGGATTAGGGTTAGGGTTAGGATTAGCGTTAGGCCAGTGTTAGTGTTAGGGTTAGGGTTATGGTTAGGGTTTGGGTTAGGGTTGGGCCAGACTTAGGGTTAGGGTTAGGGTTTGGGTTAGGGTTAAGGTTAGGGTTATGGTTATGGTTAGGGTTAGGGTTAGGGTTAGGGTTAGGGTTAGGTTAGGGTTAGGGTTAGAATGAGGGTTAGGGTTAGGTTTAGGGTTAGGGTTAGGGTTAGGGTTAGTTTTAGGTTTAGCGTTAGGTTAGTGTTATTTTTTGTTAGGGTTATGAATAGGGTTAGGGTTAGGATTAGGTTTAGGGTTAATATGACAGCTAGTGTTAAAGTTAGGGTTAGTGTTAGGGTTAGTATTAGGGTTAGGGTTAGGGTTAGGATGAGGGTTAGTGTTAGGGTTAGGGTTAGGGTTAGATTTAGGGTTTGGGTTATTGTTAGGTTAAGGGTAAAGTTAGAGTTATGGTTAAGGTTAGGTTTAGTCCAGAGTTAAAGTTAGGGTTAGGGTTATGGTTAGGGTTACAGTTAGGGTTTGGGTCAGGTTAAGTGTTAGGGTTAGGGTCAGGGTTAAGGTTAGGGCTATGATTAGGGTTAGGGTTAGGATTAGGTTTAGGGTTAGGTTTAGGGTTAGGGTTAGGTTTAGGGTTAGGATTAGCGTTAGGGTTAGGATGAGGGTTAGTGTTAGGGTTAGGTTTAGGGTTAGATTTACGGTTACAGTTAAGTTTACATTTAGGGTTATGGTTAGGGTTAGGGGTAGGGGTAGGTTAGGTTTAGGTTTAGTGTTAGGGTTAGGGTTAGGGTTAGGTTTAGGCAAGAGTTAGTGTTAGGGTTAGGGTTATGGTTTGGGTTAGGTTTAGGGATAGGCCAGAGTTAGGGTTAGCATTAGAGTCAGGTTTATAATGAGGGTTAAGGTTAGGTTCAAGGTGATTGTTACGGTCAGGGTTAGGGTTCGGCCAGACTTAGTGTTAGTGTTAGGGTTAGGGTTAGCATTAGGGTTAGGTTTATGGTAGGGTTAGGGTTATTGTTAGGTTTAGGGTCAGGGTCAGAGTCAGGGTTAGGGTTAGGGTTAGGTTTAGCGTTTGCATGAAAGTTACGGTTAGGTTTAGGTTTAGGGTCAGTGTTAGGGTTAAGTTTAGTGATAAGCAAACTTTAGGGTAAGGGTGAGGGTTAGGGTTAGGATGAGGGTTAGGGTTAGGGTGAGGGTTAGGGTTAATGTTAGAGTTAGGTTAGAATGAGGGTTAGGGGTAGGGTTAGGTTTAGCATGAGCTTTTGGGTTAGGATTAAAATGAGGGTTAGGTTTAGAATTATTGTTAGGGTTAGAATGAGGATTAGGTTTAGAAAGAGGTTACAATGAGGGTGAGTTTTAGTGTTAAAATGAGCGTTAGGGATCGTGTTAGGGTTAGAATGAGGGTTAGGGTTAGTTTTAGGGTTAGGGTTAAGTTTAGTGTTAGTGTTAGTCTTGGGGTTTGGGTTAGGGTTAGGCTTAGGGATAGGCCAGAGTTAGGGTTAGGGTTAGAGTTAGGTTTAGAATCAGGGTTAGAGGTATGTTAGGGTTAGGATGAGGGTTAGGGTTAGGGTTAAATTGAGGGTTAGATTTAGGTTTAAGTTTAGGGTTAGGGTTAGAATGAGGGTTAGGTTTAGTTTTAGGTTTAGGGTTAGAGTTAGGGTTATGGTTTGGGTTAGGGTTAGGGTTAGGGTTTGGGTTACGGTTAGGGTCAGTGTTAGGGTTAGGGTTAGGATTAGGGTTAGGTTTAGTTTTAGGGTTAGGGTTAGGATGAGTGGTAGGGTTAGATTTAAGGTTAGGATTAGGATTAGGGTTAGGGTTAAGATAAGGGTAATGGGTAGGGTTAGAGTTAGGGTTAGGTTTACGGTTATGGTTAGGGTTAGGTTTACGGTTAGGGTTAGGGTTAGGGTTAGGGTGAGGGTTAGGGTTAGGCCAGAGTCAGGGTTAGGGTTAGGGTTAGGGTTAGGTTTACGGTTTGGGTTAGGGTTAGGGTTAGGGTTAAAAGATGTTTAGGGTTATGGTTAGGGTTAGGGTTTGGCTTAGGGTTAGGGTTAGGGTTAGTGTTAAAATGATGTTTAGGGTTAGGGTTAGGGTTAGGGTTTGGGTTACGGTTAGGGTCAGGGTTAGGGTTAGGGTTAGGTTTAGTTTTAGGGTTAGGGTTAGGGTTAGGATGAGGGGTAGGCTTAGATTTAGGATTAGGGTTAGGATTAGGATTAGGGTTAGGGTTAAGATAAGGGTAATGGGTAGGGTTAGAGTTAGGGTTAAGTTTATGGTTACAGTTAGGGTTAGGGTTAGGTTAGGTTTAGGGTTAGGGTTAGGGTTAGGGTTAAGGTTAGGTTTAGACCAGAGTTAGGGTTACGGTTAGGGTTAGGGTTAGGGTTAGGGTTAGGGTTAGGTTTATGGTTAGGTTAGGGTTAGAGTTAGGTTAAGGTAAGGGTTAGGTTAGGGTTAGGGTTAGGGTTAGGGTTAGGGTTAGGGTTAGGGTTAGGGTTAGGGTTAGGCTTAGATTCAGGTTTAGCGTTTGCATGAGTGTTAGGGTTACGGTTAAATTTAGGGTTAGGGTTAGAGTTAAGGATAGCCCAGGGTTAAGGTTAGGGTTAGGGTAAGGATGAGGTTTAAGTTTAGGGTTAAAATAAGGTTTCTGTTAGGGTTAGGTTAGGGTTAGGGTTTAGTTAGGGTTAGGTTAGTGTTAATGTTAGGGTTAGGGTTAGTGTTAGGGTTTGGCCAGAGTTATGGTTAGCTTTAGGTTTAGGGTTATGTTTAGGGTTAGGGTTTGTGTCAGGATTAGATTTAGGGTTAAGGTTAGTGTTAGTGTTATGGTTAGGGTTAGAGTTAGGGAGGGTTATGGGTAGAATTAAGGTTAGGTTTAAAATGAGGGTAGGGGTAGGATTAGGCTTAGAGTTAGGTTTACATATAGGGTAAGGTTAGGGTTAAGGTTAGAGATAGGGTTAGGGTTCAGGATAGGCCATAGTTAGGGTTAGGGTAAGGGTTAGGCCAGAGTTAGGGTTAGGGTTCTGGTTATTGTTAGTATTATGCTATGGTTAGTTTTTTTGTTAGGGTTTGTGTTAAGGTTAGCGTTTTGGTGAGGGTTAGGGTTAGAGTTATGTTAGGGTTAGCTTTAGGTTTAGGGTTAGGATGAGGTTTAGGGTTAGGGTTAAAATGAGGTTTAGGTTTCGGGTTAGAGTTAGGTTTAGGGTTAGCATTAGATTTAAGGTTTCGGTTTCATTAGGGTTAAAGTTAGGTTTATGGTTAGGGTTTGGGTTATGGTTAGGGTACGGTTAGGGTTTGGGTCAGGGTAACGGTTAGGGTTAGGGTTAGGGTTAGGTTTAAGGTAATGTTATGGTTAGTTTTAGGGTTAGGGTTCTGGTTAGGGTTAGGGTTAGGGATAGGTCAGAGTTAGGGTTAGCGTTAGAGTTAGGTTTAGAATCAGGGTTAGACGTATGGTTAGGTTTAGGATGAGGGTTTTTTGGGTTAAAATGAGGGTTAGGTTTAGGTTTAGGGTTAGGGTTAGAATGAAGGATAGGGTTAGCTTTTGAATGAGGGTTAGGGTTAGGGTTAGGGTCAGAATGAGGGATAGGGTTAGGTTTAAGTTTAGGATGAGGGTTAGGGTTAGATTTAGGGTTGCTTTAGGTTAGTATTATTGTTAGTGTTAGGTTTAGGATGAGGTTTAGGGTTAGGGTTAGGGTTAGGATTAGGGTTAGGGTTAGGATTAGGGTTAAGGTTAGGGTTAGGGTTAGGGTTATAATGAGGGGTAGGTTTAGTGTTAGTGTTAGGGTTAGGTTTACGGTTAGGGTTAGGGTTAGAGTCAGGGTTCAGGATAGGCCAGAGTTAGGGTTAGGGTCCGCGTTATGTTTAGAATTACGTTAGGGTTAGTGTTAGCGTTAGTGTTAGGGTTAGGGTTAGCGTTTTGGTGAGGGTTAGGGTTAGCTTAGGTTAAGGGTAGGGTTAGGGATTGTGTCAGGGTTAGGTTTATGGTTAAGGTTAGGGTTAGGGTTAGATTTAAGATTAGTGTTATGGTTAGGTTTAGGGTTAAGGTTAGGGTTGGGGTTAGGGTTAGGGTTAGGGATATTCCAGAGTTAGGGGTAACGTTTGAGTTATATTTAGATTCAGGGTTAGTGGTTGGGTTAGGGTTAGGATGAGGTTTAAGGTTAGGGTTAAAATGAGGGTTAGGTTTAGAATGAGGTTTAGGGTTAGAATGAGGGTTAGGGTAAGGGTTTGGGTTAGGCTAGGGTTTAAGGTTATGGTTTGGGTTAGGGTTAGGATTAGGGTTAGAGTTAGGATGAGGTTTAGGGTTAAAGTTAAGTTTAGGGTTAGGGTTAGGGTTAGCATGAGGGTTAGGGGTAGGGTTAGGATTAGGGTTAGGGTTAAAATGAGGGTAAGTTTTAGGGTTAGCGTTTTGTTGAGGGTTAGGTTTAGGGTTAGTGCTTCAATAGCTTTAGGGTTAAGGTTAGGGTAAGCGTTAGGTTAGGTTTAGAATGAGGTTTAGATTTAGAATGAGGGTTAGGGTTAGGGTTAGGATTAGGATGAGGGTTTGGGTTACAGTTAGAGTTAGTGTTATTGTTAGGATTAGGGTTAGGGTTAGCTTTAGGATAAGTGTTAGGGGTAGTGTTAGGGTGAGGGTTAATATGAGGGTAAGTTTTAGGGTTAGCTTTTTGGTGAAGGTTAGGTTTAGAGTGTTTCAATAGGGTTAGGGTTAAATTTAGTGTCAGGGTTAGGGTTAGGGTTAGGGTTAGGGTTCAGGATAGGCCAGAGTTATATTTACGGTTTACGATTATGGTTAGAATTATGCTAGGGTTAGTGTTAGGGTAAGGGTAATGGTTAGGGTTAGCGTTTTGTTGAGGGTTAGGTTTAGAATTAGGGTTAGGGTTAGGGTTATGTTAGGGTTAGGTTTAGGTTTAGGGTTAGGATGAGGTTTAGGCTTACGGTTAAAATGAGGGTTACAGTTTCAGTTTGGGTTTGGTTTCAGGTTAGATTTAGGGTTAGGGTTAGGATGAGGGTTAGGGTTAGAGTTAGGGTTAGGGTTAAGTTTAGAATTATGGTTAGGGTTTATTTTAAGATTAAGGTTACTGTTAGGGTTAGGGTGAAAATGAGGTTTAGGGTTCGGTTTATGGTTAGGGTTAGGGTCAGAATTAGGGTTAGGGTTAGGGTTAGGTTAGGTTTAGATTTATATTAAGGGTAGGGTTATGGTTATGGTTTGGGTTAGTGTTAGGCCGGAGTTAGGGTTAGGGTTAGGGTTATGTTTAGGGTTATGTTTAGGGTTAGGGTTATATTTAGGGTTAGGGTTATATTTAGGGTTAGGGTTAGGGTTAAGGTTAGGGTTAGGGTTAGGTTTAGGTTTACGTTTAGGGTTAGGGTTAGGGTTAGGGTGAGGTTTATGGTTAGGTTTAGAATGAGTGTTAGGTTTAGGGTTAGGGATAGGTTTAGGTTTAGGGTCAGGGTTACACCAGAGTTAGGGATAGGGTTACGGTTAAAGTTAGAGTTAGGTTTAGGGTTAGGTTTAGGGTTAGCATTAGGATGAGGGTTAGGTTTAAGTTTAAAATGAGGGTTAGGTTTTGGGTTATTGTTAGGTTTGGGTTAGGTTTAGGGTGAGGGTTAGGTTTAGGATGATGGTTAGCCTGAGGTTTAACTTTAGGGTTAGTGTTTGGCTTCGGTTTTGGGTTATTGTTAGGGTTAAGGTTAAGTTTAGAATAATGGTTAAGGTTAGGGTTAGATT
>REGO01001339.1:96579-109093 GCA_010120015.1 Rhombomys opimus | reverse complement strand
CCAAATCTGGAACTTGAGCTACACTGTGGTGCTTGAAAACATTATCACAGACTATAGTTTTACTTCTCAAAGACATATCCTCTTTACCTATCCATTTGGGTTAATTATTCCTGTATCAAAATTATTGTGTAAAGTCAATGACATGGTGGAAGTAAAAGCTCTGATTATGTAGTAACAAATATGAATCAATTAATCAGTGATGGTACACTGTGACCCATTTTGCTTTGAGGAGGACATACTGAGCTTCAGGAATGATATACTAGGATTTAAGGCTGTTTGGGAATGATATTGTTTGGGGCTTATGTTGCTTCCGGTGATGTTTCATGCCATAGAACAAAGTGTCCTGACAATTGGCAAGGTGGGGTTTGTTTTTAATAAATCTACAAGCAAAATGTGTGATTCCCCCACCCCAAAGAAATTCTAACATGAACAAAAAGACAGTGAAAAAAAAAACAAGGCAGAAAGAAGAAAGGGGGAGAGTATAAAAGACTGGAAGAAAGACAGAATGAGAAAGAAAATGATGAACAATGAAGAAGCAGATCTGGTTGTGATACATTTATACACACACACACACACACACACACACACACACACACATACACACATGCTTGTAATCCCAGCATTCATGATGTGGAGACAAGAATCAAGCCTGAGCTACATAGTGAGATCCTTTCTCAAAAAAACAAACAAAAGGAAAATGGGAGGGTAATAGAAAGGAAAGAAGGAAAGGGAAGAAGGGAGAAGAAAGGATGACAGAGTAAAAATATAAGGTTTTGTCCTACAAATCCCCAGAAATGGACACTCTGAAAAGATCTGATTCACTGAGTGAATTGTGTTTTTCTAAATGTTTAAGACTTGATGACACCCTCTAACTAGACAGAACACCCCGTGGAACATCAACTCAGAGGAACACCAACCCACCCACAAAAACTCCAACCCAAAATTTACCCTGCCTACAAAATATGCAAGGATAAACATAGAGCAGAGATTTAGGGAATATCCAACCAATGCCTGGCCCAACCTGAGACATACCCCATGGGAGAGAGCCAAGCCCTGATACTGTTAACAGTACTTTGCTCTTCCTGCAATAGGGAGCCTAGCCTAGCATAGCTGTCCTCTGAGAGGCTTCTCCAAGCAGTGGATCAAAACAGATGCTGAGACTCAGCCAAATATTGGGTGAATTGTAGGGAGTCTTGTGGAAAAGTGGGGGGAAGGATAGAAGGACTGGAGGGACAAGAACTCCACAAGAAGACCAACATAGCCAACCAACCAGGACCCAGAAGCACTTGTGGAGACTGAAGCACTAACCAAGGACCATGCATGGACTGGGCCTAGGCCCACTGCACAAATGTAACTGATGGGCAGCTCAGGTTTCATGGAGGTCCCCTAGTAAGGGGAGTGGGACTATCTCTAACATAAACTCTGTTGCCTGCTTTTTGACCAGTTCCCCCTGGCGAGGCAGCCTTGCCAGGTCACAGCAGAAGAGGATGCACTTAGTCCTGATAGGACTTGATGTACCAGGGTGGGTTGGTAGAGTTGGGGGATGAGGGAGCTCTGCTTTTCTTAGGAGTAGGGTAGGGTGGACAGGGATAGGGGGTACAGAGGGTAGAACGGGGAGGACAGCAGAGAGGGGGCTATGATTGAGATATAAAATGGATAAATAAATTAATTTTTAAAAAGAATTTTTTTAAGGAGTCATCCTGAAAAAAAAAAAAAAAGATTTGGTGACAACAAACACTTTCTGGAGACAATATGTGTTCTACAAGGGACTTTCATATTTAAAGAGTGGATTTATAGCAAGGCTGTTGTGGTGGTTTGGATGAGAAAATTTCCCCTAATGGTCTTGGGTATTTAAATACATGGTCCTAGTGGGTGGTGCTGTTTGGGGACTATTAGAAAGTGAGCCCTTGCTGGGGGAAATACATTGCTGGAGACTGGCTTCTGAGATGAGAATTCCTCACCTATTTATAGTGCATTCTCTGCCTCATACCAGTAGCTCAAGATTAGAACTCTCAGCTTAGAACTCTCAGCCTCCTGTCCCTAACACCATGCCTGCTCCTCCCGCTGTGCTGTGCCCCACCATTATAGACTCTAACCCTCTGGAACTGTGAGGGAAAATAAACTCTGCCTTATAATTTGGCTTGGTCATGATCTTTTATTACAGCAATAATATTTTGGGAGGAATACCAGGGTCATTGTCGGAAAATTCCAGGAGTATAGGGGCAAAGGCTTTAAGCTTAAAACAGCAAGCATTTTTCTCCACAGCTGTGTGAACAATGGCCATCGTGTGATCTTTTAAACCTCAGCTCTCATTCTGCAAAATGAACAGACCTGGTCAATACACTGTCTTCGGTCTTGTCTAGCTTTCCATTTGTATGTATTAATGAGGTCAGAGAGAGAAATAGTATCATGGAGTTGACCAGTATTCAGGAGGCTACAATATTATCAAAACAGATGGGCATGAGTACTGTCAGCTGAGAGCCATTTCTAGTGCATATTGCATGATGAGTGAGGGTTGGGGCCCCAGCTGTGCAGGCAGCTGTCTGCCATGAGGCTCCGCACCTAGCTAAATGGAAAATCTTTTTCTGGGATTGATGAGCCATACTCAAGCAGCAGCCAGAACTCTGCAGCTCCATATCAATCACGTCACCTCTTTCACGCTCCTTTTCCTTGACTTAAACAAACAAATATGAAGGCATCTGAACTTCTCTGACACTTTTCACCTCTAATCTGCACAGCAAACACATTACCGCTTGATAAAAATACTCTCTCTGTGTGAGATATGCAATTTCCATTTGAAATGCATAGTGTCAGAAATGAGAATTTATAGTGAAAACCATTAATCCAATTCTTGGAAATGACCTTACTGTTTCAGCAAAAGAGATGCATGCAAGCAAAAAAAAGGAGGTAGAAAAGAGATGTGAATGTCACAAACTCTCAACACCAGGGCGCTAGTTAGGTGGGGTGATTAGTCCTCATCTCTTTACAGGCTGGGGTGGTGGTCAAGGCCAAGGTCATTCACTCATGGAAACACTGACATTCAAATTCAGGACATGTTATTTGTTCCAGTTCCAGTATTTTCCTAATTCAGACACACATAGCTTCTGCTTGAAATCCAGCTCTGCTCCTTACAGAAGGTGTGACTTCAGCAAAGCCACCGGACCCCTGTCAGACTTCTGTCAGACTTCAGCTTCTCTCACGTGCAGACAGAAAAAAAAAAAAAGTCCAGCTATTTTAAGAGGAAGAATTAGCATCCTTCTGGCCTCTGCTTGCAATGACCTTCACCAATGAGAGATGAGGAAGGGAGTGAGACAGCCAGTGCACTGGCCTGCTGCATAACCACTCTTAATCTTAGATACTCCCTCCCAGTAGTTTTTCTGTAGTGTGCTTTTTTTTTTTTTTAACCCGGTTGGAATCACAGCTTGCGGGTACTATTGTACGCTGGTTTGTTTGTGTTGCTGTGCAGTCCTATGGCCTTCACTTTGATAGACTCACTGTGTGTTGTTGGATGTATTGTGCTATTGTATTGAATAAGTACTGCATTGCCTGGTCGTCAGGGTGCTTCCTGGTTTTCTGCCTTTCACACTTTTACTTCCACAAACTTCTGTGTCTGTTGAGTTTAATCTGTATTTTGTGTTTGTTGCTTAAGCCAAATTCTCAGACATTACCATGTGGAGGATTTTTTTAAATATGGAATTATTTATAACTATACCTTGTTATAGCAAATAGTTAATTTACAACAAGAATGAACACATATTTAGTGAATTCAGAATTCCTTCATTATATATTAACATATGTTGTCCAAAGGAGAGCAGTAAACCATTTGGAGACAATTGCAGAATATAGTCAGATCACAGACACTTTCATAAATATATTTAAAAGAGATGACTAAAGCCTCTAAGAAAGTTGATAAACTGGTTATAAAGGTGAGCGTGGTACAGATAAATGTGATGGGGCTCAAAAAAGGAACAATTTGTGAGGGCTGGATTTACAGGAATAAAGACAGTAACACATGAGTAATATTCACAAACTTTCTGAATCGGGCTATAGATAAAGCTCAGTGTATAAAGTGCTTGCTTTACAAGTATGAAGGCCTGAATTCAAATTCCCAGAGTTTACATAAAAGTCCAGGTATACAGCCAGGTGCACACCTGTAATCCCAGTACTCGGCAGGCAGAGGCAACCAGATCTCCGGGGCCTACTGGCCATCCTACTCAGTAAGCTCCAAGCAACTGAGACACTCTCAAAAAACAAACAAACAAAAACCCAGGGTGTATTGTGCCTGATAACGTTTTCTTCTAGTCTACATAGACACACACACACACACACACACACACACACACACACAATTACTATAACACCTCTAAACTTGAAATAAGGAAACATCAAGTTGGTGCAACAGGTACTTTATGTTGCATTATATGTTCTTGATTAACAAACAATTTTTTCTCAACCATGTTCATAGCAGCTTTATTCGTAATAGCCAGAAACTAGAAACAATATAGATGTCCCTCAACCAATGAATGGATAAGAAACTGTGGTACATTTACACTATGGAGTATTACTCAGCCATTATAAGCAAGGAAATCATGAAGTTTGCAGACAAATGGATGGAACAAGAAAAGATCATCCTGAGGGAGGTAACACAGACCCAGAAAGACACATATGGTACGTACTCACTTATAAACAGATTTGAGTCATAAAGTACAGTATAAGCATTGTACAAGGCATAGACCCCAAAAAGATAAGTCAAGTGGACATCTGCATTTGGGCACTAGTTAGGGGAGTGGTGGACTTCTTGGACATGCAATATGTTGCCTCCTTTTTCATCACTCCCCCCTGATGTGACTTCCCTACCAGGCCACAGGGGAGGGAGATGAACTCAGTCCTCATGTGAACAGATGAGCTCGGGTGTCTGGGAATAGGGAAGAGGGATGTGGGAAGGAGGGTGGGACTGGGAAGAAAAGAGGGAGGGGCCTATGATGGAGATATGAATTGAATTAATTAATAATAAACAAAGAAAAAATCTATGGGACATTCCCATCTACTCTCCCAACTCACATGCACTAATATTAGACTGAATTATTTGACATGACTAGGTGAGGAATGGGAGTCATTCTCTTACTCATAAATGGACCATCGCTATTCAGATCTCTTTCCTCCCTCTCAAAACCATCAGATCCCATGTCACAGATGAGAGAGGGCAACGTAGAATCACCTTTTCATTGAATGATGAGTCACCTTCCCCTCCTCTTCTTTCTGACTACTTCCTCTCTGAGGGAGACAAGTTGACCCTCCTCATACCCAGCAGAGGAGTAGATGACAAACAAACCTGCCTATGGAAAATTGCTTTCATACAGAATGAGGAAAGCATGCCCTCGCACACATAATTACTCTGATACGTCGGAGCAAGCAATGCTTCATTACATGAGTCAGTAATGCCTGCTGAAAAGCTTCTAAGGTGCTATTCTGGGTTGTGTGATTCAGAGAAACATTATAAAACAGCCTTCCAGCCCATCCCCCCCCAAAAAAACATCAACAAGCATCACTGGCCAACAACATAATAATAAAGAAAAATAGTTCAAAGGCATAATAATGAAAAATTTTAAAAGCACATTTATTTATTTATTTTCAAATACACCTTTATTTGAAAAGGTTCCTTACTGGAATCTGTTTTACTATCCATGGAGTGGTTAAAGAAAATGAGAGATGGGTACGGTTCAGTACCCTGAGGCTGCAGGGTTAACCTTTCTGGAACTCCAGCATCATTTTACCCAAATGAGTTCTTGTTTAGAAACTTAACATACAAATCGAATTAGAGGTGCAAGGTGAAAGCTGTGCTGTGATTCTCTGCATCCTTCCAGCCCTAGGCCCAGAACTACAAAAAGGTGGGGCAGGATGAAGGAACACTGTCCCTAACAGATTTTGGACAATAGCTGAGTTTGTGGCAGTAAGGAGTTGGCTTAAGAAGAGAGCATAAAGAGAGAATCTAAATGAAGGGGGAAAGAAAAAGAAAACCGGTAAGAAAGAAGGAAAAGGAGATCTTAGGTTGTTCTCTTTTTCCTTTTCTTTTTTTTTTTTCTAATGTTGGTATTTTTAATGCCAACTCTAACCTTCTGCATGCTTTAGTTTGAGCTCAAAAGGACTCCAGTTCAAATCTGAAAACCCAGGCTCCCCCACATCATTCTCCTTTATTCATTTTCCCCCATTGACAAATATAGAGTGGCTTTTCTTATACATGTGTCCTCAGTCTCCCTCAGCATGTTTTCCCCAAACTATGGTCTTTTTCCAGATGTTTCTCCTCTGACATATGTTTTTTCAGATTTAAGTATTAGTCACACACACACACACACACACACACACACACACACACACACAATATCGTGCTTTGAGATATTTACAGACACACACTGTAAAGTTATTACCACACGTATTATAACAAAACATCCGATCTAACACCCCTCATAAGTACACTTGTTTGTGCGTAGTGACAACATTTATGTCAACTTTTTTTTTTTTGCAAATATCATATCTCTATTATTTTAATTGTAGTAACCATGGTCTATATTAGCTCTTCAGAACTTTGTATATTTTGATCAACACCTCCTCACTTTTCCTACCAGCAACACATCATCACAATCTGTATTTCTGTGAGTTCTGCTTTTTTGGGGGTTCATATTTAAGGGAGGATTGCAGTATTTGTCTGCCTTATTTCACTGCCTATTTTCACCTGTAAATCTAAGTGATTTACAGGTTCATCCACTGTTAGCTTTGTTTCTTTCTTTTGTAAAGCTGAACAATGTCACACAAATATACACACACATCACGTCATCTGCGTTTTTTTATCAATAGATGTTTGATGCTTTTGTCTTAGTGGTCTGAATATGGACATGCAGGTATGTTTAGCAGGGTGAATCCAATTCAACTGGACATACCTAGTGGTGGCACTGTGAAATAACATGGTAATACTACTTTGAATAGTCTGATGATCTTCCATATTATTTCCATAATGGCTGCACTAAACCACACTCTTACCACAGCAGATGTTTCCTTTTCCTACATCCTTAACAAAACTTACTTTTAGCTTTGTTGTAATAGTCACTCTGATAAGAGTAAAGCGATGTCTTATTGTGGCTTGATTTACCTTTCCAGATAACTACTGATATCAAGCACGTTTTCACCTACCCATTGGCTATTTAGGTTTTCTTTTCTAAAAATGTCAATTTAGACATGGTTTCCTTTCAATTTCATTTTGCTGGTTTCTGCCTCTTCTGAGCACAAATGCTCTAGTCTGATGTAGTAACATCTGACATTTGCTTTGGTTTCTTGCCCTCTTGGTGTGTGTGTGTGTGTGTGTGTGTGTGTGTGAGTCTGACCTTCTGTTAGTCTATGTGTGTGTGTCTGTGTGTGTATGTGTGTGTTACCAAAAGATAAATCCTCTTCACTGGAGAAGCAATTCTATTCCTAGCTAAATTTAAGAAAACTGTTAAATCCAAGATCCATGATAATTACAGTAATTTTTCCATAAAAAATAACTAAAATATTAATGGTGAACCATATTGATTGCCAGAGTTTTCTTTCAAACAATGTATTATACAAGTAACTTTTAGAAACCTATTAGGCAAGTGTGATTGCTCCATCCTCCTAACGGATAGAAAAATTTCTCCCACTTTGTTCTCTATTTAGGTTTTTTTATATTAGATAATCATTTGGTTTTTTAATTGATTTGGCTTTGGTACTGTGTCACATTAGACAAAAAGTTCCACACATAAGAGCATCTTGGTACATTTTTTGTGCTATCAAACTATGTGATATGTAGTGGCTGTTAAAGTCCTTGATGATCAAGACAAAAACATGTTGGGTTGTCATGCTGTGCTAAACCCTAAGCTTCAAAGTCTGTTGCATCTACTATCTCATTTAATTGTCACAATAATCTAAGGTAGTTGTGTTGGCATTAACTTTTGCAGTTTTGCAAACTGAGGCACAGAACTGTCAACACTTACATGACTTCAGGAATAAGTGACAGTCTGACAAAAACCCAAGAAGTCTAATGCTAGTCTGAGCAACTGATCACTAAGTTCGTAGACAAGATGACAGACAGAAGACAGAGCAAGGATATGTGATTTGTGTAGCTCTTCTCACACAAACATTGAATATCCAGAGTAGTGCCAACAGTATGGGGTTTTTGTTTTGTTTTGTTTTACCATTAATAGCAATTCTGTTTTTTCTCCTTTTTGACCTAACTTTTTATCACTGTGCCTTGGACAAATCTGTTACCTAAAATCTGAGAGAAACATTCCCAAACCCAGAAGTGTGGATGTGTACAAGTAACTCATGGTGACATGGATACCTGATAAGTAACTCAAAGCTGCTCTCTGATAGGTTTCTCCTCTGCCATGCCTCATACTGCAAAGCCAAAGATTGGGTGATGGTAATAAATGACACAGAAGCCCCAAACGTGTGGCTTCGATAACCACATTCAAATAGTAAGATCTCGCCCAACCTCATTCCATTTCTTACCGTGATACCAACCCCTCGTGTTTAATTTAAATGCAAAGTTGCATTTGGGTGAGTCAGGACGCTCATGACCTGACTTGAGTCACTTTGTACTAAGTTGAATCCTTGTTCTCATCCCTTTTCTTTAGAGGGGAGTACTGAAATGTTGATGAAAGGGGGATTTGCTCGTAAGAGTACCTCTTTTGCAGCTCTCTGAAGCCTTCCCAAACACTTGCTACCAAGGCAAACATAAGCCTCCTCTCTTCTAATTCCAAAGCAAAAACAGAGACTGTGAAGTATCAAAAGCAAATAGCAAAGGACATCAGATGCTATTTCAGCACGGTGTGTTTGCATGGAGACAGCAACAACTTTGAAGTCCTAACTCTTTTGAGCATCTTTATCAGCTGTTCCTCAGGTCTGCTCCTTCCTAGCTTTTAAAAGACATGGAGCACCATCGGAAAAAATAATTACTGAGCTCTGGTTATTTCTTAGCCCCTGGCCTTGGATTTGAGGGTATATTAGCCAATGAAATACATTTTAGCCTCTGTTCCTCTGGAGTTTATAGTCACAGGAAAAAAAAACAGCTATGAAACATCAATAGTGTGATGGGGACATTAGTCAAAACCTCTAATGCCCAGAGAAATCCTCCAACAGGAGAGATCCTCAAATTAAATTCACCAGATGGATAGGTACTTAAATGATCAAGTGACTAAGCAGATGATTTTCTAGTAACTCTGAAATGGCATGTATGTATCCAGCTACATTTTCAAACCAAAAACAATGAGTAATAAGACCAACAGTACTCAGTTTTTTTAGATAATAAAACAGTATCATGCAATTAATTTTTCTTTAAAAATCAGGCTTCCACTTAATCAATACCCAACAATGAAGACCTCTTGCCCCATGAAATCTTTGCCCCAGGGGTGAGAAAATACTGTTTTGTCAATAGTAAACTGGAGTTAGTGTTGAAGCTTGGGAATGCGGGGGTTGCTCTGTAAAACATGTGTATCAGAAGGAGCCTGCAACACTAGGCTAGGAGCTAGAGCTAGGGGTAGGATTCATTGACATTCAGCTAACACCTTTTTCTGAGGAAAAGACAAATAATTGGGAAGGTTATATGGAATTTTCTCTACTAATGAGCTGACAAAATAAGCAAGAAACAAGTGAGAATCTGAAGAACTCGGAACATGTTTCTTAGGGGAAAAAATGCACAAGATGAAAAAGAGAGGGTTTCTTCACATTAGCAATGATGAATTGCATAGAACAGGAGGGACTCCAAGTCACTCCACCAAAACAGCACACTTTAGGTATTGATAACAGTCAACAAGCAGAGTCAGCACCCCATTTAAGCAAATTTCATTAAGGAAAGCTGCGCCTTGGAAATTCCCTGCAGTCTACATTGGCATGCCCACCACTGCAAAGGCAGAAAAATCCAACAAGGGCCACAAGAGAGCCCTCATACTTCAGAAAACTGCAGTTTTTTTTTTTTCTTCTGCTGCCTTTATACAAAACATGATTTAGATCTCAGACAGTATTACCAAGTGCAGGATCCTATCTGCGGTGGTTTGAATAAGAATGCCCCCCTAAGCTCACATGCTTGAATTCTTGGTCAGCTGCTGGTAGAACTGTTAGGGAAACATTAGGAGGGTGTGTCCCTGGGGTGTGTCTTGACATTTCACAAGCCCATGCCAGGCCCAGTCTTCTTCTCTTTGTCTGTAACTTACAAGTCAGACATGACCTCTCAGCTTCTGCTCCAGTGCCATGCCTGCCTGCCTGCCTGAATGACAGCCTTCCACTGTGTTCCCCACTATGATGCTATGGACTTGTTCTTTGAACCTGTAAGCAAGCTCCCATTTATTGCTTCCTTGGTCATGATGCCTCCTCACAGCAATAGAACCGTAACCAAGACACCATCCCACTACCCCGCTCTCCTCCATCTCAGTTTCACTGTGGATTCCACCAAGTGGAAGGCAAGAATGGCTGCTGGCATCTCCAGACCCTCATCCTCCAAGGTGCAAATTCTCAGTGGGAAAAAATGGAGCCTCTCCTCCTAGTGACTCCTGAGTTTATTTTGAAGCCGTTTGGTGTGTTACCATGATTAGTGGTGGCCAGGGAGATAGCTCAGTGGACAAAGCAGGTGCTGCACAAGTGTGAGGACTGGACTTCAGGTTGCAGGGACTTGCATAAAGCCAGATGCCCTGGCAGGCGTCCGTGATCTCAGCACATCTGCAGGAAAATGGGCGGTGGAGACAGGAAAACTCCCAGGGAGAGCATGGTAGCATAGACAGTGTGAGCAATCAGAGACCCTGCTTCAAACAAGGTACATGGTGAGGACTGACCTCTATGGTTGTCCTCTGACCCCCACGTGCATACTATGATGTATGGACACACATGCACGTCATGTTCATCATACATAATAATAATAATAATAATAATAATAATAATAATAGTGATGTCACCAAAGAAAGAAGTCAACTTATATGGCTAAACCTGAACCAATCACAATAATTATCCCAAGCCTGTGTTCTGGGAGAACAGGTTCACACAGGAGAAACTCTGGCATCACAGACAGACTGTCCCTCCTAGAGAAAATAAGGACTAAACACATTGGTAAGTGAAGGCCCCAAGGAAGGCCACAAAACACGGAGGACAGTTCTGAACTCAGATTTACAAGGTATTTGAAGACACCAACCATCTTTATTTCTGCAGTAGTTTGAATGAGAAATGCACCAGTTTGGTGCATTTGAACATTTACTCCCCGTTTTGTGGTGCTCTTAGGGAAGGTTTAGATGGTGCAGCCATACTGGGGGAGGTACATCACTGGGGATGGGCCTTGGATTAAAATCCCAACACCAGCTTCTGACTATTGAAATAGAGCTGCTACGGACATGGTTGAGCAAATGTCCTTGTTATATACTTGAGCATATTTTGGATATATGCCAAGGAGTGGTATAGCTGGGTCTTGAGGTACCACTATTCCCAATTATCTGAGAAAGCACCAGATTTATTTCTAAAGCAGTTGTACAAGTTTACATTCCCACCAGCAGTGGAGAAGGGTTTCTCTTTCTCTACAACCTCTCCAGCATGTGTTGTACCTTGAGTTTTGACCTTAGCCATTCTGATGGATGTAAGGTGAAATCTCAGGGTTGTTTTGATTTGCTTTTCCCTGATGACTAAGGATGCTAACATTTCTTTAAGTGTTTCTCAGCCATTTGATATTCCTCAATTGAGAATTCTCTGTTTAGCTCTGTACCCAATTTTTTTTAATTGGATGACTTGGTGTGTTGGTGTTCAAATTCTTAAGTTCTTTATATATTCTTGATATGAGCCCTCTGTCAGATAGGATTAGTGAAGATCCTTTCCCAATCTGTAAGCTGACATTATGTTCTGATGACAGTGTCCTTTGCTTTATAGAAGCTTTTCAGTTTCATGAGATCCCATTTATTAATTGTTGATCAATGTCCCTCAACAGAGGAATGGATACAGAAATTATGATACATTTACACAATGGAATACTACTCAGCTATTAAAAACAAGGAAATCATGAAATTTGCAGGCAAATGGTAGGATCTAGAAAAGATCATCCTGAGTGTGGTAACCAGAAGCAGAAAGACACACAGAGTATATACTCACTCATAAGTGGATATTAACCATATAATATAGGATAAACATACTAAAATCTATACTCCTAAAGAAACTAAACAACAAGGAAGACCCTAGGGAAGATGCTCAATCCTCATTCAGAAGGACAAATGCAATAGACATTTGAAGCAGGAGAAGACAGGAAACAGGACAGGAGCCTACCACAGGCAGCCTCTGAAAGACTCTACTGATCAAGGTATTGAAGCAGAGGCTGAGACTCATAGCCAAACTTTGGGCAGAGTGCAGGGAGTCCTATAAAAGAAGTGGGAGATAGAAAGACCTGGAGGGGACAGGAGCTCCAAAAGGAGACCAACAGAGCTAATAAAACTGAGCCCTGGGGGCCCTGCAGAGACTGATACCCCAACCAAGGACAATG
>REGO01001339.1:54299-67647 GCA_010120015.1 Rhombomys opimus | reverse complement strand
TGAAGAAAGGACCTGATCATCACTTTGCTGCAACCTGATATATGCTAAGTGCTTTACATGTGTTGACTCATTTAATTTGTACAAGCAGCACATAAGGTGAGTAAACAGATAAGAAAACCAAAACTCGAGATGGAGAACAAGCACTAACAAACTTGGAATAAATTATACAAATAAGCAGTAAGCTAATCCTTGACATCATGTCCTTAGCCATTAAGCTGACTGGTAAGAGTGATAATGACATAATGAGTTAAGAGAGAAAAGAGACTGAAATGAGAGAGAAGGTAGGGAGCTGCCATTCTGGAAAGAGATATCAAAACCAGACACATTCAATGCTTTATTTATTTACATCTCAAGACAGAGGTATAACTTGAAGGAAAGCAGCTCTGATGACTCAGATAATACCAACCAGTGTAAGTATGCAAGAACCAAAGGCCTTTAACACTTACTGTACTCTCAGAATCTTGAAAATTTGAAGAATTCTAAAATTTAAACAGCCTACTGGATAGACATTCGTAAGATTTTCTACTCCACTGAAAGGGGGAGTTATCCTCCCCTGCCATCTGCCCATAGCTTGTCAAGTCTCATCAGGACTGCCTGGATCCTCTTCCCTTTGTGGCCTGGCAAATGAAAAAATAGATAGATAGATAGATAGATAGATAGATAGATAGATAGATAGATAGATAGATAGATAGATAGATAAAATTTCACTCCAGACATTCAGTTCCATACAAACTACCAATAAATAATTCATTTCCATGGTAAAGACAGATGCTAGGGCATACATACAAATATATTTGCAGAATGGTGCCATTTTTAGGTAGAAACATATTGAAATGGGCCCAAACCACGCTCTTGACATACTTTTGAAGTTAGGGATATAGCTCTGTAATAAAGTATCTGCCTAGCACATACAAAGCCCTAGGTTTTCTTCTTAGGACTACAAGGGAAAAAAAACAGAGAATCATTTCTAATAAAATAAGCAAGCACTTTTCATATCATAACTTGCTCTGCCAAGGCTCAGTCCAATGGGGCCCATCAACAGCTTGGTAATGAGAATGAAACGTTGGAGAGGCCTCTTGAACAACAGGACAGCTGGGAAAGGGTCCTACAGGACTTAGGCAGTGCCAGAAACCCTTCACAAAACAGGGATCTGGGAGGAGGACTCATGACACAGTCTAAAAAGCTCTTGGTTGTGTGCCTGCACTTGTCAAAAGAGAGAGTTTGGCAAAATACCACAGAACTACTGTGAAAGAACACTCACACACATGATCCTCATTACCCACCCACCTGCTTAGAGCAAATGACTTCAAAGATGTAAGATGCCAAGAATGATTGTCAACGCAAAAGAAGGCCACCCCCTAACCAAGAGCACTAAAATGGACTTTCATGTTATAGCAGTCATTACTCACCTTAACTAATATGCTAGGTATGCCACATAAATATACTCCCAACTCTCACCTCTTCTACTTAGGTAACTTTACTTAAAGTAGCAAAATATTCAAAGGAGACAGCAGGGTAGATCTGAGAAAGTCCTTCTGGACCTTTCCCTGGACTTGTTGGGTCATGGGTGGCCACCACAGCTTGGCAACAAAACAAAAGAGCTTTGAATAATAGTGATGGACATTTCAACTCAGTAACTTGCCACTTTGAAAGCATATGAGGAGGTATGTGCCCTGCTTGACCCGTCATTCATGACTTCTTATTAATAATGGAGTGTGTTTTGACTGTTCTCCCAAGGATCAAAATACATGCTGACAGGATTTGGTAGCATTTCAAGGTTAGCGACATTTCAACTGCAGGTGATAAATGTTATAAAAGAAAAAATAATAATACTTAAATTGACCATCAGCAGGGATCTAAGAATAGGAAAGAACATATCATTCTTTAGGCATTTCCTCTGTCTGTATAAGCGCAGATTTAGTCTTCTAAATGTGTGGCACACTTATCAGTGATAGTAGCCAAGGACATATGTGTGTGCAGTGCCCATGTTGCTGCCATGTGGGTGCTGGGACCCAAACCCTGGCACTTGGAAGATTAGCAAGTGCCCTTAACCACTGAGCCATCTCTCCAGCCCCTCAGTTAAAATAACTTGATGCAATGGAATCACTGCCGCTGCAGTATGTACTTCTTGTCCTGCTAGGAGATGGAAAGTGGGGGGCAGCAGCTATTCCCACAGCCTGCAGGCACAGGGGTCATGTCCAGAGGCTAACACCAAGGACAGGGTGGTATGCAGTAGCCTGGAGTTCCCGCAGAAACCTGTTATTGCAGATTAGAACCAACCACCAACATGGAGCCGCCAAGGCTGAAGCCTGTGCTGCTTGCGCTGATGAGAGGGAGAGAGCGGGCAGAGGTTCAGCCACCAGCCTGTGAGCTCAACAGTCATGCCTGGTGAGCAGAGTGGCTGGGTGGCCAGCACGAAGGACAGGGAGGTATGCAGCAGCTTGGAGCTCCTGGGGAAACACTGAACAGGGTCGCTCCTAGGCTCCACCTGCCAGCACCCAGCATCGAGCCACTGCAGCCACAACCCTAGCTGCTGGGAGACAGAGAATGCAGGGTCAGCAGCACTGTATACTACGAGGACAGAAGTCAAGCCTGAAGAGCCTTTTGGTGGCAGACATCCTGGGCAGGAGTGTGCGGCAGCCAGGAGCTTGCACAAAAATGGCCCTGGTCACCCTGCCCCGCTGCAACATCACCCTGACTCTGGGCAACAGGATATCTGAGATGAGTCTCAGCAATGTTCCAGTATTTACAGTGCTTAAGAAACCGGAAACCTTGAACCAAACCAATGACTCGTTACAATGAATATTTGCATGCAACGCTGTCTGGGGACTTTATATACAAACACGCTGTAGCTCCCAACACCACTATGACAAATGAATATTCAGTGGAGAGGTGGGAAAGGTAGAGGTGATTGAGCAGTAGAGAGAGGCAGAGCTAGAGATGGGACAGGGGTGACAGGTGTGCGAAGCCTGCAGGGGGCAGGGAAATATATCATTGTTCAGTGGGGCCAACACGGTGGTGTGCAGCAGCATAGAGAGTGCACTGCAGCTGAGCGCTGCCCAGCCAGGTCAAAGTTCATGTGGATGTCCTTGGTCCTACAGCAGTGAGGAAGCCATGTTGATGGCCCTGGACTCAGTTACCACCGAAGGCCATACAGACTTCTTCGGTCTGGGCTGCTGCCTGAGGCCATGTTGATGTCCTTAGCCTGTGCAGCCTCCAAGAGCTATGATGATGCCTGTGGCGTATGCAGTGGCAGAGGGCCATGCTGATGTCCGTGGTCTATAGTACCACCAGAGACCAGGATGAGGTCAGTGGCACATGCTGACACCAAAGACCATGTGGATGTCTGTAGCCCATGCTGCTGCCAGAAATAATGCGTAACTCCATGATCCATGTTCCCACTAACAGTAAGGGGCAAGGAAGCACATTTGCCATGGTGTCGATGACTGCAGACTCACAGCTGAGAAAGAGAGATATAGAAGGCTTCTGTGACAATACTTACCTCCCACAATATCTCACACATTTTGGCTGCAGCAACATAAAAGTAATAGAGACAGAGCTGGCCTTGGACTCACTGTCCTCTCTCCTGAGCTGCCTAAGTGCTGGATTAGTGGCCTGTGCTACCATGCCAAGCTACAAACGTTCATTTGAATGAAATATTTACAAACAGCAGTTCAGGTAGATTGGAGAAACAGCCTCTTGGACCTACCAAGGACAGGTTCAGTCTCTATAAAATAAAGTATTTGCCTGGTCTTTCAGGCTGATAAAGGCAAACACGCACAGAAATCATCTGCAACCACACCAAGACCCAGAACACTCAGAACAGTCTTACCCTACAGCATTTTACTTTATTTTTATGAGCAATTTATTTTTCATGAACATTTACTTATGGACTAATAACTTTTTATTGGTTTCTTTCTTTCTCAAGGACATTTGTCTCTGTCGTCAGTGTTAATTTGCTTTTTCTTATTATTTTCCTCTAAAATTGCACAGACATTGCCCTTTTTAGACAGCTGTATTTACTGAGTGCATTTGTCAGCTCATGCAGCAATGCGGCTGGGTAATAAATACACCCTAAACATATGAAGTCACAAAAATAAGCGCTTGTTTCTTATTCCTAGGTCCACAAGTAGCTTGAAATTTTACAGATCTTAGCTGGACTAAGCTGGGATGAGCTGAGCTGAGCTAGGCTGGGCTGGGTTTTCAAATATAGCTGGTACTCTTCCATAGTCTACTACCATCGAACCACATACTACTCCTCTCGGGTTTCCCTTCTAAAAAGACCAGGCCTCCAAGAGACAATAACCAAACACAACAAAATAAAATACAGCAAGACAAGGCAAAATCCTTCACACTGAAGCTGACAAGGCAACCCAACAGGAGGAAAGGAATCCGAAGAGCAGGCCAAACAGTCAGAGATGCACTCTCTCCCACTAGTAGGAGTCCCACAAAACACCAGGCTAACAGCCGTAACATATACACAGGGGATCTAGTGAAAACTCTTATGAACCCATGATTGCTGTTTCACTCTGTGAGTTCATATGAGCCCTGCTTGCTTGATCCAGTGGTCCATGTTCTCCTGGTTTCCTCCACCCTCTGACTCCTTCAGTCTTTCTACCACCTCTTTGGTGGAATTTCCAGTTTTCTCATTTTGTTGTTGTTTTCGTTAGTTTATTTATTCACTTTATATCCCAATCACAGCCACCTTCCCTCCTGTCCTCCCAGTCCAACTCTCATATTCCTTTCTCCCATTTCTTCATCCCCTTCTCCTCAGAAAAAGGGGAGGTCCCTCATGGGTACCAAGCCTCCCTGGCACGTCATGTCACAGCAGTACTAAGCACCCACTGAGGCCAGACAAGGCAGCCCAGCTAGGGGACAGAGATCCAAAGGCAGGCAACAGAGACAGAGACAGCCCCCTCTCGAATTGTTAGGGAATCCACATGAAGACTAAGCTGCATATCTGCTACATATGTGTAGGGGGCTTAGGTCAAGCCCATGCATGTTCTTTGGTTGTTGGTTTAGTCTCTGTGAGCCCTGTGTGAACAGGTTAGTTGACTTTGTAGATCTTCTTGTGGTGTCCTTGGCCCCTCCAAATCTCTCAATCCTTTTTGCCATTTTTCCACAAGACTCCTCGTGCTCTGCCTGATGTTTGGCTATGAGTCTCTGCATCTGTTTCCATACGCTGGTGGATGAAGCCTCTCAGAAGACAGTCATTCTAGGCACCTGTCTACAAGCACAGCAGGCTATCATTAATAGTTTCAGGGGTTGTCTCTCTTCCATGGGATATGTCTCAAGTTGAGTCAGTCAGTGGTTGGCCATTCCCTCAATCTCTGCTCCATCTTTATCTTGTAGACAGGATAAGCTTTGGATCGAAGGTTTTGTGGGTGGGTTGGTGGCCCACTCCCTCCACTGGAAGTTATGTCTGGATACAGGAGGTAGCATTGTATCCCTGATTTCTCTAAGACTTTATCATGAAGGGATGCTGGATTTTCTCAAAGAGTTTTTTAGCCTCTAATGGGGTGATCGAGTGCATTTCTTTCTTTCATGGTGGTTAACATTGCTGGATTTTCATATATTGAACCATGTTGCATACCTGGGACGAAGTCTACTTTATCATGGTGGATATTTTTGATGTGTTCTTAGATTTTGTTTACAAGGATTTTATTGAGTATTTTTTGCATGAATGTTCATAAGGGAAACTGGTCTGAATTGTTTTAGCTAATAAAAGAGCTTTATTATAATATATGTGGTGACTTATTTGTTAATTAATTCAATTTACATCTCCATCATAGGCCCCTCCCTGCTCTCCTTCCAGTCCCACCCTCCCACATCCCCTCTCCCTTATTCCTCAAAACAGGGGAGTCCTCTACCCAGACTTTCCAGCTCATCTATTCACATGAAGACTGAGTTCCTCTTCCTCCCCAGTGGCCTTGTAGGGAAGTCCCATCAGGGAGAAGTGATCAAAAAGCAAACAGCAGAGTTTGTGTCTGAGGTATCCCATACTCCCCTAAGTGTGGCCCACATGAGGCCTAAGATGCCCATAAGACTTATCCTCTTGGGGTCTCTGCATTGTAATGTGTCTATCCTGTACTATATGACTAAAATCTGCTTATAAGTGAGTATATACTCTGTGTGTCTTTCTGGGGCTGTGTTACCTCACTCGGGATGATCTTTTCTAGTCCCATCCACTTACCTGCACATTTTAGGATTTCCTTGTTTTTAATGGCTGTGTAGTATTTCATTCTGTAAATGTTCTACAGTTTCTTTATCCATTCTTTGGTTGAGGGACATCTGGGTTGTTCCAAGTTTTTGCTATGAAAAATTAAGCTGCTATGAACATGGTTGAGCAAATGTCCTTGTATGGTGGAACATCTTTCAGGTGTATGCCCAGGAGTGGTATAGCTGGATCTTGATATATGGCTACACCCAGTTTTATGAGAAAGCACAGGACTGATTTCCAAAGTGGTTGCACAAGTTTGCATTCTCACCAGCAGTGAAGGTGTGTTTCTCCTTTTTTCCATATCCTCACCAGCATGTGTTGTCATTTGAGTTTTTTATCTTAGCCAGTCTGACAGGTGTAAGATGGAATATCAGAATCATTTTGGTTTTTTTTGTTTGTTTGTTTGTTTGTTTTAATTTTATTTTTCTTTTTAGTTACATTTTGTTAACTCTGTGTCCCAGCTGTATCCCACTCCCTCATTCCCTCCCCAACCCCACACTCCCTCCCTGGTCTCCTCCCTGCCTCTTTCCAAGTCCACTGATAGGGGAGGATTCATTTGACCCTGTTTTATCAGGTATCTTCAGGGCTGGCTGTAGAGTCCTCCTCTGTGGCCTAACAGGACTGCTCCTCCCTGGGGGTGGGGGGGAAGTCAAGGAGCCTGACCTTGAGATCCTGTTAGAAATAGTCCTTGTTCCCCTTACTTTGGAAAACTACTTGGTTACTGAGCTACCACGGGCCACATCCGAGCAGAAGTTCTAGGTTATATCCATAGATGGTCCTTGGTTGAGTGTCAGTCTCAGAAAAGACCCTGTGCCCAGATATATCTGGTCCTTGTAGAGCTCCTATCCTTTCCATATCATACTAACTCCCCTTTTTTCATACGATTCCCTGCACTCTGCGAGGGTTTGGTTATGAGTCTTAGTGTCTGCTTTGAAACACTGCTAGGTAGAGTCTTTCAGATGCCTTTTGCAGTAGATTCCTGTCATACCTTCAATGCACATCCCATTTGTCTTTCTAAATGAGGATTGATCATCTTCGCCCGTGTCCACTTTCTTGATTATCTTCTTTAGGTGTGTAGATTTCATTATGTTTATCATATTTTCTAGGTCTATATAAGCGAGTATATACCATGTTTGTCTTTCTCCTTCTGGGATACTTCACTCAGAATGATCTTTTCTAGATCCCACCACTTGCCTGCAAATTTCATGATTTCCTCCTTTTTGATTGCTGAGTAGTATTCCATTGTGTAAAAATACCACAATTTCTGTATCCATTCCTCCGTTGATGGACATCTGGGTTGTTTCCAAGTTCTGGCTATTACAAATAAAGCTGCTACAAACATGGTTGAACAAATGTCCTAGTTGTGAACTTGAGCAAATTTTGGGTATATACCTAGGAGTGGTATAGCTGGGTCTTGAGGTAGCACTACTCCTAATTGTCTGAGAAAGTGCCAGATTGACTTCCAAAGTGGTTGTACCAGTTTACATTCCCACCAGCAATGGAGGAGGGTTCCCCTTTCTCCACAACCTCTCCAGCATGTGTTATCACTTGAGTTTTTCATCTTGGCCATATCAGAATCATTTTGATTTTCCTTTCCCTGATGAAAAATCTTTTTCTTTGTTGAGTCTTTATGTTGTTTAGGTATCAGAGTGACCATGGCCTCACAAAGTCAGTTTGGCAATGTTCCTTCTGTTTCTATTTTGTAGACTAGTTTGAAGAGTATTGGTATTAGCTCTTCTTTGAAAGTCTGGTAGAATTCTGCACTCAAACCAGCTGGTCTTATTTTGGTTGAGAGACTTTTAATGAGTGTTTCTATTTCCTCAGAGGTTATAGGTCTGTTTAAATTTTTACCTGATCTTAATTTAACATTGGTAAGTGGTATCTATCAAGAAAATTGTTCATTTTGATTAGATTTTCCAATTGTGTCAAGTACGGGTTTTTGAAGTAAAACCTAATGATTCTTTGGATTTCCTCAGTGTCTGTTGTTATGTCCCTCTTTTCATTTCTGATTTTGCTAATTTGGATGCTGACTGTCTTTTAGTTAGTTTGACTAAGTGTTTGTCTATCTTGTTGATTTCCTCAAAGAACTAGCTCTTTGTTTCAGTGATACTTTGTATTGTTCTCTTTGTGTCTAATTTATTGATGTAAGCCCTGAGTTTGATTATTTCCTGTCTTCTATACCTCTTGGGCATGTTTGTTTCTTTTTTTCCAGAGCTTTCATGTGTGCTTTTAAGTTGTTAGTCTGAAATTACTCTGATTTCTTTATGAAGGCATTTTTAGTGCTAGGAACTTTCCTCTTAGCACTTCTTTCATTGTGTCTCATAAGTTTGGATATATTGTGCCTTCATTTTCATTGAATTTTGGAAAGTTTTTAATTCCTTTCCTTGTTTCATCCCTGACCCAGAGGTCATTGAGTAGAGTCATTCAGTTTCCATGAGTTTGTAGGCTTTCTGTTGTTTCTATTGTTGCTGAAGTCCCGTTTTAATTCATGATAAAATACAAGGGGTTATTTTAATCTTCTTATATCTGTTAAGGCTTTCTTTGTGACCTACTATATGGTCAATGTTGAGAAGGTTCCATGAGGTGCTGAGAAGAATATAATTTGTGTGTGTGTGAGAGTTTGGGTGAAATGCTCTATAGGTAAATCTATTAGGTCCATGATGAGAGTGGAGAGTTGAAGTCTCCCACTATTAATGTGTGGGGTTCTGTCATGTGGTTTAAACTTTAGTAGTATTTCTTTTACAAATGTTCAGAATTGAGACGTCATCTTGGTGGATTTTTCCTTTGACAAGTATATAGTATCCTTCCCCATCTCTTTTGGTTAGTTTTGGTTGAAAGCCTATTTTAATAGATATTAGGATACTCCAAGGATCTGGAGAGGTGGTTCAGTGGTTAAGAGCACTGTCTGCCCTTCCAAAGGATCTAAGTTCAATTCCCAGCACCCACATGGCAGCTCACAACTGTCTGTAATGCCAATTCCAAAGGATCTGACACCTTCACACTAATGCACATAAAATAAAATTAAATAAATTATTTAAAAAAAAGAATAGCTACTCCAACTTGCTTGGGTCTATTTGCTTGGAAAACCTTTTTCCAACCCTTTACTCTAGGATAATGTCTATCTTTATTGCTGAGTTGTGTTTCTTGTATGCAGCAGAATGATGGATCCTGTTTTTGCATTCATTCTTTTAGCCTGTGTCTTTTTTATTGGGGAATTGAGTACATTACTGCTTACAGATATTAATGATCAGTGATTATTAATTTCTGTTATTTTGATGGTGGTAGTGGTAGCAAGTGTGTGTGTGTTTCTCTTATTTTGGTTTTGCTAGTGTGGAGTTATTTATTTACTGTGTTTTCTTGGGTGGGCTAACCTCCTTGGCTTAGAATTTCCCTATTATCTTATGTTGGGCTATATATGTGGATAGCTATTGTTTAAATTTGTTGGGTCTTTGTTCTCTCCATCTATAGTTCTTAAAAGTTTTGCTGAGTATAGTAGTTGTGGCTGAAATCTGTGGTACTTTAGAGACTACAAGACATTTTCCCAGGTTTTTCTGGGTTTTAGTGTCTCTGTTGAGAAGTTGGATGTAATTCTAATAGGTATGCCTTTATTCGTTACTTGGCCCTTTTTCCTTTCAGCTTTTAACATTCTTTCTTTGTTCTGCACATTTAGCTTCTTGATTATTTCATGGCAGGAGTATTTTCTGGTGCAGTCTATTTGGTGTTTGGCAAGGTTTTTGTGTGTTTATTAGCAACTATTTCTTTACGTTGGTGAGGGATCTAACCTGGATGTTCCTGGGGTCCCATAAGCCTCCTCTGGAAGCCAAGCAGAGCTATGAGCTGGATGATGAAGCTTGAGGGACAGAAGGCAGCTCACCCCTGTTGGCTGTACCCTAGGTTCCCAGTTTCCTTTAATGATGTGACCCCTAGCAGGTCCACCACAAACCAGATTAAGTCCCACTCCCAAAACTAGCTAGGCAACACAAGTATCCTCAATGTAGAAAGAAAAGAGAAAGACGAAGGAAGGGAGTAGAATAAGCGCAAAGTTTGTGGAACAAAGTAGCAAAATGAAGAGGATGGTTATGTGAGGAGTTGGGGGAGGTATCATGGATATGTTCAAAATACATTGCTTTAAATTCTCACCTGCCATGTGGCTTACCTGTAGCATGTGATGTGAAAGTGTTGATGAAGAATACGGTGGGGGTTGGGGAATGAGCTAGTTCCAAGGATGGGAGAGGAGGACAGTTGGCTCTGCCTATTGCTGGCTATGGAGCTTGGGTGAACTAGCTGGAGAGTTGGCCAGAGTGGTGTGAGTGCAGGAGAGCTGGTGGATTCACCAAGTCAGCTACCACCTAGGCCTAGACCCAGGGCTCTGAGTTGGCCCACCCCAAAATCTACCCCATCTCTGAACTGCTACAGCGCACGAAGGGGGTAGGGAGTCTGGTCCTCCAAAACCAAAGCTCTCAGATTTCCACAACACAAGGCAACAACAGGATATAAAAAAAAAAAAAAGTCCCATTGAAGATCTAATATTGACACTGTAGCAGAAGCCACAGGCCTCAAACCAGACCAGTAACTCATTGCAATGAACATTTACAAGTAAAGACATGGATTAAAAGATATATTGCATGACACACTGCAGCTTCCAAGATGAGATGTTTGTTTGCTTGTTTGTTTGTTTTCTTTTGGAGGAGAGGTTGTAAGAGCAAAGAGCAGAGAGTGAATATGGAGTGACAGAGAGATGAGTGGGATTGGAACACATTACGTGAAATAAAAAAGAATCAATAAAAAGTTAAAAAAAAAAAAGAAACTACAGGAAAACATTAAAAGTTCTGTCACATCTTCCTATATCCTACTAGCCAACAATTCATATGGTCAAGTCCACCGTTAATAGGATAAGGAAGGGCGATCCTTCCTTATCCACTTCTTGGATAGACAACAGAGTCATGTGGAAAAAAAAAATGCAGCTGTCATTGCCTGACATCTTATTTATTTTCACTGACTTTTTGATTGATTTCCCAAACTATAAAGTAAATTCTATAAGCACAAAGATTCTATTTTTCTCACTATCACATCCACAATAAAAAGCTGCACCTAACATGCAGTAGATATTCCATAAATACTGTCGAGTGGATGAGTGAAAATACCAATCTGTAAAGCAATCTCTGTGTCTGGGGAAGAGAGTATTAAAGACAAAATGAACAGCACACCCACCTAAGGCGGGGCTGAGGGATCAAGAGTAATATTACAATAAAAGCATGGACTAGTGAAGAGCTTTGATTTCCCATCGAAAAGCAAGGAAAAGTTATGAAAAGCAAAGAAAAGGAAAAATATCCTAGCTGTCCACCAGATCATATACATCCCAATTTCAATGCCACGCAAAGCCCTACAAATAAATGGGACCGGGGAGGTCAAAGCTAGACGAAGTCCATTTTAAAGCTCCTATATTGCACTAGTGAGAACCCATAGCCAAGAGCCACTGAGAAACGCATGCTTATTTCATAGGCAAACAGCACCATTAAAAAAAACCACACAAATATAAAATTTATCACAGGGCCTAATAAAAACTGCAGCAGGCCCCAGCACTCTGAATTAATGATCGTCAATGAGTGTCACAGCATTAGAAACGTGAAAGGCACTTTTTGCAAGAGCAGGCATCGAGAGGAAGGCCTTAAATCAAATCACAGCGCCATGAAAAGGCAAAGGAGAAGTGGAAAGGATAATTTCTCAAAAAGTAACTTTCTGACTGTGAGAATGGATTGATAGTACTATCCGTTCTTTATAGGAAAGTTCCCCACAATGAATTTCCTTGTCATCATGATCTAATATTGGTTACCAGCTATTACTCTCATTCGTCATGTTCCACATCCCCGCCGCAGTATAAACAATATCAGGAATTTCTCCAGTCGTATTTCACAGCACTTCTTGGAGGGGGTGCATTTTGTATTCTAGTGCAAACCAAAGTGTTCCAAATCTATCAAGACTCATAAAAACTATAAATGACCTGCACAGATGCCCAGCAGTACTGTAAAATGTAGACTGGTTGCTGGAAGCCTCCCCTGCTTTAGAAAATGTACTTATCTCTGCAATCAGATTTAAATTAGGCTGATCTCTGAAACACTCAATCTACACAAAACTGTATTGTTTCTACTGATCCTCTATGCTTTTCCTCCATTGTTTGAGGCAAAAACTCAGATCTGGTTGCCTTCCTTTTTTTCTCCCTATAAATTCTCACAGGCTTCCTTTGAATGTTTAATACTTCTGCTGAACTTTATATCATGTCGCAACCTTCGACACCAAACCTCCAGGTGGCGACTATCATCATTATTTGGGAAACAAACCAAGGTTCCATGACATCAAGTTAATTGGCTTGCCCAATAGCTCACAATTATTATTTAGGAGAATTGAGACTTCAACTCTGATGTGGCTGATTCAAACCCCCACTCTTAATTTGGCCAAAGCCCATTCCTTGCTAGTTATAAACTTTTGTCACTGCTTGTTTCAGCATTCCAGGTGCTCAATTCTCTTTCCTATGTCCTTAGTCCTTTGTCTGCTGCTATTGACAGGGTATTTTACACTAGTCTCCTAGTTAGTTTCAGTGACAACTTGACACAGCCTAGTTATCTGAGAGAGTCTCAAACAGAGGATTGAGTGTATCAGATAGTCTTATAGCCATGTCTGTGAGGAATTTCCTAAATAATTAATTGATGTTGGTAGGGCCAAGCCCATTGTGGGTGTTCCTGTTGGGCTTGATCTGTAAAGCTAGATGAGCAAACCAAAGAAACAAGCATGGAGTAAGTATTGAATTATGGATAGTTCCTGCTTGAGTTCCTGCCATGACTTTCGTCAATGATGAATTATGACTGGAAGTCATAAGATGAAATGATCTATCCTGAGTAAAGTATCCTGGAAGGAGAAAGACAAACATGGTATATACTCTTTTATATAGATCTACAAGATATGATAAACATAATGAAATCTATACACCTAAAGAAGATAAACAAGAAGGTGGACATGGGGTAAGATGATCAGTCCTTACTTAGAAAGACAAATGGGATGTGCATTGGACGTATGACAGGAGTCTACCTCAGAAGGCATCTGAAAGACTCTACCTAGCAGTGTTTCAAAGCA
>REGO01001339.1:15614-43137 GCA_010120015.1 Rhombomys opimus | reverse complement strand
TAGCCCATGGTAGCTCAATAACAAATTGGTTTTCCCTAGTAAGGGGAACAGGGACTATTTCTGACAGGAACTCAATGGCAGGCTCTTTGACCTCCCCATACCCAAAGGAGGAGCAGTCTTGCTAGGCCACCCATTTTTACTATTTTATTATCTTATACTATGTTACTTGATTGTGTGTTTTTTCTTTTTTAATTTTTAATTTTTTTTCTCTTATATTACATCCTAACAAATGAGTTTTCCCTCATTCCTCTGAGTGTGTGTTTTTAACATAGTCTGTTAAGGTGTGTTGGTTTTTTGATTTGGTTTGGTTTGGCTTAGTTGGGTTTGGGTTTTTTTTGTTTTGGGTTTTTTGTTGTGGTGGTGGTGGTGGTGGTGGGTTTTTTTTGTTTTTGTTTTTGTTTTTTTACCAAAACACCACGTGGCAGAACCTGTAGATTTAATGAATACATTTAGTTCATTATCACCTAATATCATAAACAAAACATATTCCATGACTTCCTTGCTACTGTATATTTTCTTTGTTTTTCTACTTTGTTTTGCTGAGTTGACCTTTTTCTTGTTTTCTCTGTTTGCCTGTAGGAATAATCTGTCTAGTCCTTCACACCTGTTAACTGGAAAGTTCTTCTGCCTATTTCCAATTTGTTAATGTCTCCTTTCCCTTCTCTAACATCAATATCCTTAGACAACATGAAAGCACTCCTGAAAAGAGTATTACTGGACATATATATCTGAGTTCATTTTTAGGACAGTTAAGTCTGATTATTACTACCAAAAAACAATCTTTGCCACATTCTCATATCCAACAATAAAATCAGTGAAAAATCCATTTTATGTCTTCCTTAATTTACTATACTTGATTCTCCTTTCTTCCATGATTTGATGCAAGGCTTAAGAAAGTGATTTAACTTTTAACACTATAAATTTCCCCCATATGAAATAACTATAATAATACCTAATGCACCTTGTGCCAAGCTTATGAGAATTAAATGGCACCATGGCTATAAAAGCTTATTAATAAAGATAAAGTTTTAGTATCGTTTAAAAAAAACCTGATTTCTTCTTATACCAAGACATATTTCTTAGAAGAGTAGTCTTGTAAGAGAGTTCAAGGGATAAATATAGTTCCTGAAAGTATATTTGGAAAATTCTCTCTGCTATCTTCTGCTTTGAGATTATAAATTCATATATAGATAGTAAAATCTTAGGGAAGACCTAAAATTTAAAAGAAAATCTCTTTATTGTAGCTTAGTACTACATTTATACAGACCTCCCTTTGATTTTGAGCTTACTCATTTATTTTAAGCAGATTATCTTAAGACTCTGGAAATGAAATCATTCATGTTTCCTAAATATCTTTGGGTTGACTGGTTAGCATTTTCTCTACTGACAACCAATGACAACATTAAAACCACTACAGTAAAAGAAAGATATGCATTTTTTTTTACTATTGTACTACTAAACACCTAAAACAATGATTGGCATAGAGTAAGCACTCAAATAATTTGCTTTATTTATCCAGAGGTCATTGTGTGTCAGACCCAGTAGGGAGCATTTCACAGGTGTTACCTCATTCAATCTTCAGGAAAACTATTGTGGACTGACTTGTACCCATATACTAGAAGTTATACACATATATATACACGTGTGTGTGCGTATGAAATGTATGTGTATGTATATGTATATATGTATGTATGCATATCCCTAACATTGTTATATTTGATAAAAGACTTTTAAGAAAACAATTAAGTTCAAATAAAATCATATAATGGGACAAATAACCCCCTATAAAGAGAAGGAGAACCAGGGATACACACACAGCATGCCACAATACAGTGAGAAGGTGGACAACTGCAACCAAATAGAGAGACCATATCAGAAACTAGCCATTCAGGTACCTCCATCTCAGGCTTACAAACCATAACTGCAAAGAAGTTATTCATTTAAGCCACCCAGTTTGTAGTGTTGTTAAAGAATCTCTTACTGACAAATTCCTATCAGAGTAATAATAATATTTTCATCCTATTTTTAAGATTTAAAGAAGGGTTTGGCTATAGAGAGATGGTTTGGTTCCTAGTATCCATATCATGGCTTACCACCCATAACTACAGTTTCTGGGCATTTGATACTCTCTTCTGACCTCTGTGGGCACTGAATACATGTGGTGCACATATATACAAGAAGACAAAATACCCACACACATTAAATGATAATGATAACATTATAATAATTATAATAATTTAATATAATATTATAAAATATAAATATTTTAATAGTTTAAACAATTTCATTAATGTCACCACTGTTAGTCTCTGGTTTGAGGAAATTTTGATAGATGAGACAGTGAGAGAGGTAGATAAAATGTTTAATGCAGAATCTTTTGTAGATGAGCGTGCAAGTACTGAGTTCCAAGGTGACATTTTCACACCTATGTTTCCTTATACTTTGATCTTAATCATTATTCTCCTCCACTGCACTCCCTTATGCTCCATGTTTTTGTATTTTGTGTTGTTGTAACTCAGGATCCTGCTCTTGTAACTCAGGCTGGCCTTAAAGGCATACATAGCCCAGGCTGGATTCTAACTCATAATCCTCCTGCCTCAACCTCCTACATGCTAGAATTACAGCTGTGAATGACCACACTTGGGTGTCATATCTTTTGCATAGTAAATTGCACTTATAGGCATGTGTCAGGAATTGTATCCTTAACGAGAAAAAATTTTTTTTATCATTTCTAAGGTGAGAGTGTTAATTTGGGTGACAGAATCCCATGACTTACATCTCGAGCAGTGGAAAAATATCTCTGATAGACCAAAGAACATCCTATATCCCTATTACCACTCAGAACTGCAGCTCATCTTTGGGTTTGTCCCTTTCAGTCAGTTCCGTGGTTGGGATGTGCTTACTGTCCAAAGAACAGCACACTAAAGGCTTCTTTCTAAGCTGTTAGCCCTGGGAGGTGCTGCGGACCTTCAGAAGTGAGAAGTTATTGGAGCCCGCTTGGTCATTCCCTAGATGGAGACAGTAGCCCTTTTTGTCAGTTCTGTTACTCTGCTTTGTAGCTCGTACTGTGAGCAGTTTGCACTGGCACATGCTCCCACAATTGCCATCTGGCACCCTCACCAGAGACCTAAAGTAATGAGATCATCTAATTTTGGACAGAAACCTCCAGAACTATGACATAAATAAACCTTTTTCTCCTTATAAGTTAATTGCCTCCATATTTCACTGCAGTAATGCAAAGCTGACTAACAGAATCAGCAGGCAAAAAGAATATAATTCTTCACCTGAATCTACCAGCTATCAAAATCAAAACAAATAGTCAAGGGTCAAGTAGGGCACTTTGTCCCTTGAAGTTCTCAAGTACAAAACAACAACAGCAACAAAAATGTTTAAAATACTTCATGCTGAACTCTGAATGAAGAGTAACTCCCAAATATGCATGGTTATAGTTCTATTACGTTCTAATTCCCAAAACTGCCAATATTGCCCAATACTAACTGAACTGTGTTTTTCATTTATACACATATGCACACCTGTGATGAAGAGAAGTTGGCTGGTTGGTTGGTTGGTTGGCTGGTTGGTTGGTTGGTTGGTTGGTTGAGAAGCAGTATCACTATGTATTCAAAGCTAATCTAAGCTTTCTGATACCTCAGCCTCCAAAGCACTTAATTACAGGTATGCAATTACATGCCTGGCTACCTGTGGGTAATATTTGACTTATAAGAGCTGGAGAGATGGTTCGATGGTTAACATCACTGGCTACTATTCCAGAGGGTTCAGTTCCTAGTACAGACATAGAGGCTCAAAGCCATTTATAATTCCAATTTCAGGGGATCCAATGGCCTCTTCTGGTCTCTGCATCCACTAGGCATTCATAGGGGTGCACGGATATACATGCAAGCAAAATACCCATACATATAAAAGTAAATAAATCTTGTTTTAAAAGTTAGACATGATAAGAGATTAAAAACAATAATAATCTAGCAGCAGCATGACAAAACTATGTTGCAGGTCTAGTGGGATGATTCAGTCAGTGTGCAGTGTTTGCCTTAAAAATACAATATCCTGAGTTCCAACCCCAGAAGCCAGGTAAGAAAGCCAGGTGCCAAGGTCCACACTTGTAATTACCACACTGAGGAAGCAGAAGCAGGCAGAGCTCTGTGAGTTCGAAGCCAGCCTTGTATACATAGCAACGTCCAGGGCTCCATGGTGAGACACTGTCTCAAGCAAAAATGTTATTAATTGTTTATTAATAGCATTTATTAGTGGGACTTTTCTATTTAATGCTTCTGAGCTACAGCTGAATGCCAATAACGGAAATCATTAAAAGGGAACCCGCATGTATGTCTCAAAACAACTACAAAGATGCATTTGTCTAAACATTTCTGAACAATCACTTGCTAAGAAAAACCTAGCTTTATGCATTGAACAAAAGATAAAATCCCCAGCCTGCCTTTGTCCTGAATCTGCGATACTTAGGTCCAGTCTGAATAAATCTCCCATGTGCAAAAGTTGAACCATGTGGAGAACCGGAAACAACCCGCGACAAAAAACAACCAGCTTTCACATGAGCACAATTCATTGTCACTAAACAAAGAAAGTAGCATTTCATAAACATTCAACAAGAGTCTAGCACTCAAACAGTGTAAGCCAATTCATGGACACATTCACAATGTATGGAAAACATAATGCTTTTTAGGAAACCTTTTGAAAATCCCAAGAGGAGAAGATTCTATTCACACGATCTTTTCATTGACCTTGTTAGAACACTGAGACAGAGAAACAGAAAATAGAAACCCATGCCTAAAAGATACCATCTGAGGAGCTATTGGAGGAGGCTGCCAAGGGATAGATAGATAGATGATAGATAAATAGATAGATAGATAGATAGATAGATAGATAGATAGATAGATAGATAGATAGATAATAGTGAGCTACTCTTTCATAATATAATCTCATAGAGTACAATAGTCTATGTGATTCTTGTATACAAATTAGGTGAAATCAGATGCCCTGAAACTTAGTATTAACAGTTTATATGAGGGAGGAGAGAAATCTAGCTCACAGGGTGAGGTGTTTGCCGTGCAACCAGTACCCATGTGTTGGCCCATTTATAATTCCAGTGTGCAGAGGCAGACCTGGAATCCCCAAGTCCAGCTCACTATCTGGACTGGCTGGAGAGAGGGGTCCAGGTTCTGCAAAGGTGATTTCTCAGTGGATAAGGTAGAGAGCAATAAACAAAGATACCTGATGCCTGTACGTATGTGTGAAAAGGCACACATGTAAACATGCTCCTGCACACTTTCATGCGCATATGTGTACAAAAATGATACTAAATACTTAGTAAACATTTTGGCTGAATGCTGATGTATATAGGAAACAGAACATTGTAAGGTCACCATGCTAATAGCTGAAGTTTCCTAATAGAAGACTCCGTTTTCATTTGAAATCAGAGAAACCAATGTCTTGGAAGTTTAACATTATCCTAATCCCTATACCACAGAGAAATATAATTAGTGTCCTTCCTTTAACAATATTGTACCCAGAGTGAGAAGACATTCATCTGATGAGTACATATCTTTGTAGTCAATTTGAAAATGAAGAACTAAGCTAAGGAGCCTCTCGGAGAAACCTGAAAAGAAACCAGACATGTAACCATAACTATGCCATCTCATTAAGCTGCAAACTTGCTAAGAGGGATCTGAAAATTAGAACTGAGGGCCTGAACAGCAAACCAACTGCAACTGGTATCTCCTAAGAAACTAACATGATATCATTATCATCATAGAGTTACACTGTCCTCAATTAATACAACCTTATTTCCTTCCAATAAAATTTAAAGTAGCCTAACTCACCGAATTGAAAAAAAAAAAAACATGAAATGGTATCTTTTTAATAAATTTCACCAACATACTGATAGAGAATCCCATTAAAATGCTGTCCTAACCCACACTCCCTCTCTCTCTTCTCGTGTATCTATATCTAGGAAGACATCAAAGAATTTGGAGGAGCTAGTATATGTTTATTCAACCAGCCCACAAAATGATAGGCTTCATTACGCCATTCTCGTGTATAGTTTATTCCTGTTGGTCTTCCTTCTTCCCCTTCTCCCTCCCCCTCCACCCTTCTCTCCCATGTCCTTCCACTCTCCATAGTCCCCTTTCTGTATTCATATTGCATGTTCTATTACCCTCCCTGACTTGCTATAGACCTCTTTTTCCCATGCCATGGTCCCCTTTCTAGTTTCACAGCTGCTCTGGTTTGAATGAGAATGTCATTCAATGTCCTAGGCTCAGGTATTTGAATATTTGCTCCTCTGTTGGTGACACTGGGGAAGTTTAGGAGGTTCACCTTTGCAGCAGGAACTATGTCATTGAGGATGGACTTTGAGAGATTATAACCTGGTCCCACTTTCAGTTCATTCTATCTGCTTGGTGTTTGTGATTAAAGCTGTGGTCTCTCAGCTTCCTGTACCTTCCACCTTGCCTGCTGCTTGTTGCCATGCCTCCTTGCCATAACGATGCTTAGCTGTTTGGAAGTATAAGCCAAAATAAACTCTTCCTTCTATAAGTTGCTTGGGTCATAGTGTTTTATCACAAGTACAGAAAAGTAACTAATACAGTAACCTATAGTCCAATTCACTATAAAAAGAAACAGATAGATAAAAATTAAAAGTATGCTAGAGAATAAGCAGGATTTATCTTTTCAGTCTCACTTACCTCAGTTGATATAATAATTCCAAGACCCATGCTCACTTTGGCAACATATATACTAAAATTGGAACGATACACAGAAGATTAGCATGGTCCCTGCGCAAAGATGACAGGCAAATTCGTGAAGCATTCCATATTTTTAAACAAGACCCAACAATCTGTTGCATAAAAGAAATACACCTAAGTCACAAAGATAGACATTACCTGAGAGTAAAGGGCTGGAAGACGGTTTTCCAAGCAAATGGACCCAAGAAGCAAGCAGGAGTAGCCATTCAAATATCTAATTAAATAGATTTTCAACCAAAATTAATCAAAAGAGATAGGGAAGGTCATTTCATACTCATCAAAGGAAAACTCCACCAAGAAGACACCATAATTCTGAACATCTATGCCCCAAACACAAGAGCACCCACATTTGTAAAAGAAACATTAATAAATAATTTCAAGATCCATATGTCTTCCTCAAAATTTCATGTTTCCCTGTAGATGGATCAAATTCCACTGTGCACATACACACTTTCTCATTATCTATTCACTCGTTAATGTATTTCCAAGCTGATTCCACCTCCTCGCTATTGTGAAGGGAGTGGCAATAAACATTGCTGAGGAAGTATCTCTGGGGTAGAACACAAAACTCTTTGGCTATATGTCCAAGAGTGTTGTGACTGGGTCACATAGTGGTTGTAATTTTAAGAAATCTACATACTGATTTCCACAGTGGCTACACTGGTTTACACTCCCCACAGGAATGAATAAGACCTTTCCATGGGTCTTTGTCAGAATTTGTTGTTGTTGTTGTTGTTGTTGTTGTTGCTGCTGCTGCTGCTGCTGTTGTTGTCTTGGCTAATAACCAACCTAACTGAGATAAGATTGCATTTCAATATTATTTCAGTTTGACTTTCCTTATTGTAGGTGTCAAAGAGCATGAAAGACTTCAGGAGAACAATGGCCCGCCAAATCAATTAAGCAGGGTTCATATTGGCCCGCAGACATTAAAAGCAGCAAGCACAAGGCATCTGAGGGTCTAAGGCAGTTACTCTGCATATATGTGATGGATGTCAGCTTGGGGTTTTTGTGAGATTGGATGTGTCTGTGACTCTTTTTGTCAGCTCTTAGGACTCTTTTCTTCCCATTGTGTTCTCTTGCCCAGCCTTTTTGCCTTGTCTTATTTTATTTTGCTTTGTTATTTTTGTTTTTGTCTCTGCTCTTTTCTGAGGGAAAACAGATGGAGAAGTAGATCTGGGGGAGAGGGGAGCTGGGAATCGTCTGAGAGGAGTGGAGAGAAGATAAACTGGTCAAGATGTATTGTGTGAGAGAAAAAAAATCTATTTTCAATTTTTAAAAATTGCCTTTACTTGGTGGTTAATGATGCTGAACAGCTTTTAAAATATTCATTAGCCATCTGTTTCCTGTTTTAAGAACTCTACTCAGTTCATTAGACTGCTTATTGATTATTGGTTTTATTTTTGGTGTTTAATTTGGTGGACATATCAATAGTAGGTTGAAAAGTGAATTAAGAACATAGGTACATAATCTGTTCAGTAGAATCTTCTACAGTAATAGGAATGAGGATTATTTGTGTGTGTGTGTGTGTGCATGTGTCTATGTGTGTGTGTGTGTGTGTGTGTGTGTGTGTGTGTGTGAACGTGGGTATTCATACACAAAGGCCAGAAGGAGGTGTCAGATCCCCTCCAGCTGAAGTTACAGGCAGTTGGGGTCCATTCTATGTGGGTGCTGGAAACTGAGTTCAGGTCCTCTGGAAGAGCAGTAAGTACTCTTAACCACTGAGCCATCTCTCCAGCCCCATAAGAAATATTCCGTTAATATTCCATCCTCAATACAGCCACATAAGGCTTTTGAAATGTACCATGTAATAAACTATCTAACTCTCAAACATTTAACTTTACTTAATATAGTTTATATGGTTAGTGCACGTTATATTGGAAATTTCAGCTCTATAACCTTTACTCAAAGGCTATAGATCTTTGGGCATGAAACTTTTCTGAGCTTTATTTTCCTTGCCAGAAACTCCATGCTAAAAATAAATAAAGACAAGAAATAAAGGAGACTGTCTAAAACCCTCAGAATAAGATTGGGTAAGCTTTCATATTATTCTTCTGCAAAATATTTAGTCATTGCATTTCTATATCTGCATTGTTGATTTCTTTTTTTCAGGCTCTGGCCATGCTTGCAAAAGATTTCTTGAATGCATCCTGCTGTACTGAGTACTGCAGTCTATCCTATGAACAAATTATAACAACTATGTCAACAATTTAACTCTTATTTCATCACCCCTATGCTCAAAATCTTAAAGATCCCTGTTGATCTTCAATGAAATATACAGTTTGGTTGTAATGGCCCTCTGCAATCTGACCTCGAGCTCATGTTTCATGCTGTCCTGTACAGTCCACCATAAACAACCCACAGTGCCAACCAGACAGAGTAACAAGCATGTCACCATACAGACCGTGAATATTTGTATTGTGTTATTAATTGCTGACAATATTACCAAGTAAAATACTTGTTTCTTTTTCCCATACTTCCAGTTCATCCTTTGAGGTCAGTCCCCAGATAACTCAGTTAAGAAGCCATCCTCTGAACTACACCTATGTGGACAGGAGATGTCTGGTACTCACAGGTACTTTATTAGTACTCTGTAAGTCCATGCACCAAGATTGCCTCTTCCCTCCTTGCCTCCAAAAAAAATTATACAAGCTCCTGGAAGATGAGAAGTTAAGATATTTGTGGCTCCTCATTATTGTCTAACATGTTACATACATGAAGGTCCTATTACGTATCTAACATAGAAATGATATTGAACACAGGGCTGAACAGATGAATCAGTGGTTTAAAACACTTGCTGTTCTTCTAGAGGACCTGAGTCTGCTCCCAGAACTAACATCTTGCTGCTACAACAGCCCATTACTACAGCTCTAGAGATCCAATGTCCTCTTGTGGCTTCCACAGACACCTGCAGATGTGTAATAGACACACACATAGACACACTCATAAATAAAAATTAAGCTTAAGGAATAATAATGGTAAAACAAAAACCCCGTTAAAATTGGTATTTACAGTTTCTATAAATCTGTATCCAAGCCACTAAAGACATTTGAAACTCTTGCTTCAAAACAACTGTCTTCATAATAAACACATACATATTTACATCAGGACAAACACTTATTAGTTACTTACCTGATGTGTGTTTTAAACAAAACTCTCAATAATTGCTAGTATTTCCTAACTTACAGCACTTTCCAAAAGATGCTTCTAGCTGGTCTTTTAGTAACCCCTTGCAGCATGCAATCTGTTTATAGACTAAGCCACAACCACGCGTCATCATGAACCCCATCTTCCCTTACCTCTTTGACTTTCTCCATACCTGATGTCTCTATGACTGACCCCCCAACACCCTCATAGTTATCAGAGCTTTGGAGAACATTTTCAAACAGTGCCCCCAGCCATCTGACCTCCCTGCCTTCACAGTCTCCATAATGACCACCACAGAAACTTTCTCCCTATCCAATGGGATAACCCTTCTCCACTGAGAGATAGTTGAGGAAAGTAAATGATGGAGGTAATCAAAGGGAAAATATGTTGACAGCTAGCTTGGGCTTGGGCTTTAGGAGTACCTTCTGGCACAGAAAAGAAGTCTTTGATCTCAGAGAAAGCTTTCTGCAAAAATCGCATGCCAGATAGGCTTTTGTAATTTGTACTCTCTTTCCAGACGTTAGCTAATAGTGTCGTACCATCACTTCAGAGTACATTAGAATCACTGAGAGTGCTGGATGCAATGCTGATTCCTGGGCATCACTGCCTAGAAATCCAAGTCAGCACATTCAACTCTAATCAGAAGTGCACGTTTTAATCACCAATGGCAACTGTTTCCCTTCCCTTTCTACAACAATCTATCGATCTCCTTCTGCAAGCCAAAAACACAGAGGTAACTTCGGCAAAAGACTTAAATCTCCTGGGAACACAGTCTTCCCATTGAGGATAATGACACCAGGAAGCAAAGGCAGAGCAAAGTAATCAAGCACAGAAGGCAAAGACAAAAGCCTCACAGTCTTCAAAGGCCAAGCAAGTGGGAAGTCCTGAATCTCAACATAAGAGCTAGCAAAATCACACAAGCAAATGGAAGAAACATGACGTTCCATCATAAAATATTAATGCACATAAAGCATCACATTTAATCACAAAAATGCCAGTTCTTAGGCCACAAACACCATGGTTTTAATGCGAAGGATCTAGGCTGAAAAGATCAAATAATATGGCCCTAGACTCTTCTGATCAGATAAGCTCCTGAAATCAAAGAATAGCACTTTGCCTCTATGAACTTGCTCTCTGAACCCAAGGAATCATGAGAAATGCATCAGCCAAACTGCAACTGAAGTCTATCCTACAAAATTACCTAACAAAGAAAGTCTGAGAAACCATCACATTATTGAGGCACAATGATGAAATGCAATGTAGTATCTTGGATGGGACCCAGAAACAGAAAAAAAGAAACTTGGGTTAAGAACAAAAGAAACCTGGGAAAATTATGAACTTTGGCTAATATTTGATATGTTCATTTATTAAATGTGACAAATTTACCAAAATACAAATTTAGAACAGAGGAAAGTGCTATGGGGAGTATATCAACTCTTTTTTAATATAATTTTTTTATTTATTAAAATTTATTCACTTTTTATCCCAGCTATAGCCCAACCCTCATCCCATCCTCCCTACTTCCCTCATCTCCTCCCATGCCCCTTCTCCAGTCCACTGATAGTGGAGGCCCTCCTCCCCTTCCATCTTCCCCTAGCCCATCAGGTCTCATCAGAACTGTCTTTCATACTCTTCCTCTATGGCCTGATCATGCTGCTCCCCACTCAGGAGGAGGTGATCAAAGAGCCAGCCACTGAGTCCATGTCAGAGACAGCCCTTGCTCCCCTTACTAGGGAGGCCCATTTGGAGACTGAGTTGCCACGGGCTACCTCTGTGCAGGGGTCCAGGTTATCTCCATGAATGGTCCTCAGTTGGTGTATCAGTCTCAGAAAACATCCCTAGGCCCAGAATTTTTGGTTCTGTTGTTCTTCTTGTGGAGCTCCATATATCAACTCTTGGTACTATCTTTGTAAAAATTTTTTTCTGTAAATCTAAAATTAACTTTATTTTTCGGAAAGTTGAAAATACAAACTAGTGCTTAGTTTCCACATGCAAACGTGCAGGAGGATCTAATTTGGAAGAGATTTCCTCTCTCCATGCCGTTCACAAACTGCAGTTCTAATTTTGTCAGGAAGGTGCAAAATGCAGATTTTTGAAATTATCCTCACATAAATAATACAGTCTGATTAGTAGCAAAAGAGAATAAATTAAACCCGTTCTAGATTACCACATCAACCTGAACTAAGTTCTGAATAAGGAACAACACTTGAGATAAAGAAAATGACACATTATGGGATTCTAGAAAACCAAATTTAGCCAAAAGGCAACTTGGAGTAGGAAAGTATTTATTTCATCTTTTATTTCCAGGTCACAGTCTATCACTGAGGGAAGTTGAGGTAAGAACTCAGTGGCTGGCTCTTTGATCACCTGCCCCTGAGGTGGGGGGCAGCCTTACCAGGCCACAGAGGAAGACAATTCGGCCAGTCCTGATGAGACCTGATAGGCTAGGGTCAGATGGGAGGAGAGGAGGACCGCCCCTATCAGTGGACTTGTAGAGGGGCATAGGAGGAGATGGAGGAGGGAAGGTGGGAATGGGAGGGGATGAGGGAGAGGGCTACAGATGGGATAAAAATGAATAAATTGTAATTAATGAAAATTAATTAATTTTAAAAACGAAGACCCCACATCAGGTACCTGAGTGCAGGATGACATGGGAACACTGGTCTCTGGCTTGTGTGCAAAGCTCATGCTTAGCTAGCTTTCTCACATACTGCAGAGCCACCCGCCGTGTAGGGGTGACTCCCAGAGTCAACTGGGCTCCCGCACCTAATAGAAATCAAGACAACCCCCAATAGACATGTCCATCGACTACTCTGATCTAGGCAGTTCCCTCAATGTTTTCCTCTCACATGGAAGTTCTTTCCTAAGCCTAGATCATGTAGGGCACGGCTTATGTTTTCCTAGCACTTTCAGTGTTTTGGGTTTCACACTGAGGTCTTTAAGCCATTTGTAGTTACTTTTTTGCACAGTGAGAGATGCAGGTCTGATTTCATACTTCTGCAAGGGAGCATCCGGTTTTCCTGCCACCAGTTGGTAAAGATGTTTCCATTTGTCCAGCTTATGTTTTTGGCCTCTTAGTCAAATATTAAATGGTTGAAGATATCTGTACTCCTGGCTTTGATTTTGCTCTACTGGTCTATATGTCTGTTTTTGTCTCTGTAGCACATGGTTTCTATGTCTCTCTAATTTATCTTGAGATCTAGAATCATAATCCCTTCGTCATTGTTCCTTTTGCTCAGGATTATTTTGGCTATCCAGGAACTTTTCTCATTCCATAGAAATTTTAGGGTAATTTTTTTTTCCATTTCCATAAAGAATTAGATAAAATTCTTGATTAGAATTTCATTGAATCTGTTAATGTTCTTTTAGGAAAATGGTCATTTCCACAATATTAATATTACCAGTCAATGAGCATGGGATGTCTTTTTCTTTGAGATTATTAGGAATAGGAGTATGTCCATGATTTCTTTTTCTGTATGTTAGCTGTTGTTGTGTTTAAAAAGCTATTAACCCCACTCCTTGCCTGCTGCAGCACTCAGGAGAGCAGGACCCACACTTCATCTGGGCTACACAGTAGACCTGGCCCTGGTAGGCATCGGTACATTTTATGGATAAAGTCAACTTGATCATGGTGGACAATCATTTTCATGTCTGTCTGTTTGCAAGCATTTTATTGAGTATTGTTTAGTCTTTGCTTATCAGGGATACTTGCCTGTAGTTTTCTTTTTTTGCTTCTTTTTCTGGCTTTGGTGTTGGAGTGATACTGGCTTCATAGGAGTTTAGGAATGTGTCTTCTGTATTTCTTTTGACTAATGTAAGAAAAATTGACTGTAGGTCTTTAAAATCCAATAAAATTCTGCTGTGAATCCATCTTACCTGGACTTTTTCTGTTAGAAGACTTTTATTACTATTTCAATCTCCTTTTTTTGTTATAGATCTATTTAAGGTTGTTGACCTCTTGGTTTAATTTTGGTGGTTTTGCTGAAAATCATTTCGCTTTTAAGTTTTTCAACTTAATGGAGTAAAGATTTTTAAAATAGTCCCTTAAAATGTTCTGAATTTTTTGTTATCTGTTATAATATTTCCTTGTTTGTTTCAATTTTTGATTAAAATTTTATATTAATTATAGTTTATTCACTTTGTATCCTAGCTGTAGCCCCTCCCAATCCCACCCTCAATCCTCTCATTCCTTCCTATGCTCCTCTCCAAGTCCACTGATAGGGGAGGTACTCTTCCCCTTCCATCTGACCCTAGCCTATCAGGTCTCCTCAGGACTGGCTGCATTGTCTTTCTCTGTGGCCTGGCAAGGCTGCTCTCCTCTCAGGAGGCGGTGGTCAAAGGGCCAGCCACTGAGTTCATCTCAGAGACAGTCCCTGTTCCCCTTACTAGGGAGCCCACTTGGATTCTGAATCTGTTAATTTAATTATCTTTTTTTTTTCTTTTGGTTAGTTGAGCCAAGGGTCTGTCAATTTTGCTTATTTTTTCAAAGCACCAGCTCTTAGATTCATTTATCCTCTGTATTATTTTCTGTGTTTCTATTTCAGTGATTTCTGTTCTGATTTCTATTATTTTTTGCCACTGATTGATTTTGGATATGGTTTCTTCTTGTTATTCCAAATTTTTCAGTTTCAACATTAAGTCATTTAATTGAACTCTTTTTCATGTTTTTTTAACAAAGTCAGTTAGAGCTATCAACTTCCCCTGTGGGACTGCTTTTAACATGTTCCAAAGGAATGTTGTACTATGTTTTGCTTTTCATTGACTTCCAAGAAACTTCATATATTTTTTTTTTTTTTTTTCTTTGACCCATTCATCATTAAGTAAGAAGCTGTTTAATCTCCATGAGTTTATGTCTTTACTACAGATTTGTTTGCTGTTAATTTTATTTTATTGCATTGTTGTCAGGTAGGATATACAAAGTTGTTTCAATCTTCTTGAATTTATAAATGTGTGTGGGTGTGTGTGTATGTGTGTGTCCCAGGATTTGGTATATTTTACAGAAGCTTCCCTCTGCTGCTGAGTAGAAATTGTATTCTTTGGTATTTGGGTGGTATGTTCTGCAGATATCTGCTAAGTCCATTTGGTTTACAATTTTTGTAGGTGTTTCTCTGTTTATTTTTTGCCTAGATGACATGTTTAAGGAAAATTGGGATACTGAAATCACCCACTGTTAACACTCTGTTGTTAATCTGTGTCTTTAAATCTAGCAGTATATATTTTTTCTTTACAGAATTGGGTACACCACAGTTTGGTGAGTATATGTTTAGGAGACTAGTGTCTTCTTGCTTACTATTCCGCTGATTAAAATAAAGCGTCCCTCTTTACCTGTTAAGATAAGATTCATGGATATAAAACATGTTTCGAAGACATAGTAATAGACTAGAAAGGTAGGAAGGAAATGAGGTCAAGGTGCTGGTGTTTGAGAGAGAACAGCCATGTTGAAAATGCAGAGAATTTCAGACCTGAAAAGACCAAAGAGACAAATCTACCTCTCTGTGAGATTTCAATGAGTAAAACAACTGAAAACTCAAAACCTTCCCTTGACCATGTAGATAACTCAAATATGAAGGTTTTTACTGAGTCTTTGGAACTAAGACACTCACTTGGCAAAAGTTGGGAACTAAAATCTGCCCCTGCATTAAATTTGCCATATAAATCAAATAGCTATCCTCTATACTGACTTTCCTCTAGGTAAGCCAAAATTCTGGGCCAGGATTCAAACTCCCCTGCATAGTACCCAACAAAGACTTTGTGTCACCATGTATGTGTGACTATGAAAGTGTGTGAGCATTTGTGTGCATATGTCCAAAGCTATGACCCAGTAACATTTATTGGCTTGGTGTTTCACTGCTTGCCTACCCTTTTCAGGCAGTGGTGAAAAGGAATGAGAAAATACTAAGGAAAGGCCTACTGAGGTTGCCCTAAACCTTCCTAGCCTTCCCAGTCACCTGAAGAATGAGCTTTCTTTTTTTTCTTGACTTGATTTTCACTCCATGTTTCTTTAATTAATAGTAGCATCACCAATAAGTACAACAGAAAGGTGCAGGTGCCTATATTTATCATCTTGAGTGGGTCACCAGGTTGAGGAAGAAGGCAACATCACCCAGGGAACTCAAACAACAGCCTCAATATAGTTCTGCTGTTTATAACTCAAAAGATTTTCCACAACAGTCCATCCAGTTTTACATAAAAATTCAGTACTTTTTCTCACAGGGCACAGCTAATTAAACCAGGCTTGACTCCACTCTTTATTAAGATTTCCTCCAGTCAATGATCATGCAAGGAGATAACCTAGAACCTCTGCACAGATGTAGCCCATGGCAGCTCAGTCTCCAAGTGGGCTCCCTAGTAATGGGAACAGGGACTGTCTCTGACATGAATTCAGTGGCTGACTCTTTGATCACCTACCCCTGAGTGGGGGGCAGTCTTACCAGGCCACAGAGGAAAATAATGCAAACAGTTCTGATGAGACCTAATGGGCTAGGAATGGGAGGGGAGGAGGTCCTCCCTTATCAGCGGACTTGGGAAGGGGCATGGGAGACAGGGAGAGAGGGTGGGATTGGGAGGAGATGAGGGAGGGGGCTATAGCTGGGATACAAAGTGAATAAACTGCAATTAATAAAAAAATAAATTTATTTTAAAAAATAAACATGCTGAAATAATAAATAAAAACATTTCCTCGTTTCGGCATCATCTTCTAAATTCTAACCCCATGTTCATGAGGAAGGACACCCACTGGTTGGGCAGCTAACAGCAGTGGTAGCTAGTAAAATCTGGATGAAATCTTTTCTCTCACTCAGCATCTCTCTTTACTGTCTTTCCCTCACGCCATTCATGCAGTTGGTTCCACTCTGTGGCTTTCTCCTTTTGTCATGTCCCTGTCTACTCTATGTGGCTAACAAATATATTGGCTCTAGAATTTATTCCTTCCATTTCTACTGATTTTTTTATTCCTGCAACCCCACTTCCTTCCCTCTCCCACAATTATCCCCATTCTAAGAAATAGCTTTCCTTAAAGCAAAATAGTGCTTTAGTACACCTATTAAAATGCTTCCATGTATCAGCCATTTCCTTTGTGACATCAGAATGCTACATGGTTTCCTTCCAATTAATTTTAATAGCAATCACAGAGACTGTTAACATCTCCCAGTGGGAAAACAGAAAACCAGAGCTCACAAAGGCCCCTTTCTAAGCCTTTGTGGATATGGAGAGACAGGAGCCTTGATACATACTTGTTAGTATGGAGGCTACTCAGAAATCTAAATTAGCAGTGGCAACACGACTTCTGAGTACATACAAAAGCAATCAAAAACAGTATCAGAAAGCCAGCTGGATGGTTCAGCAGACAAAGGTACTAGCCACCACATCTGTTGACCTGAATTTAATCCCTGGGACCCACACAGTGGAAGTCGAGATCGATCAGTTGTCTTCTGACCATACGTGCATGCCACGTGTACACATGTGTAATGTACACACATGTATAAATATATATATATATTAAATACATAAAGATAAAATTCAAAATAAAAAATATTTTAAAAAGATACTTGACTCCCTTGCCCACTATCACATTATTCAAAGCAGCAATATTAACAGTTTTTGTTGTAAACAATCTATATATCCAATGTATGAATGCATCAAAAAGTTTCAGACAAACACTGTTCTCTCTATATATCTCTCTCTCATTTTTTTTTAAAGAAAATTTAGTAGTCTGCAATAACATGGGTGAAATGAAAGGATAATATGCTAAGTGAAACAAGCCCGGAACAGAAAGACAAATACTTCATATTCTTGCTCATGTAAAATCTAAAAATTCAAATTCGTAGAAGTAGGAAGTAGACCGTGTCTGCCAGGCAGTAGGAGAATGGAGAAACGAAGTTATCGTGATCCTATAGATATAAAGTTCCAGGCAAGCAGGGTACATTCTGGAGACAGTGTCCATAACTCAGATAGTCTTATATATTAATTTGCAAAGAGGATTAATCTTAGCAAATGTTCTTACCGCACTGAAAATGTTATAAAAACGAGTTTTTGGAAATGGTAAATATGCTAATGGCCTCCCTGGTGATGGTTTCACAGCTGTTCCTCTAAACTCATAAAGTCATAACTATTTGATATGCACAGTTTTTCATAAGTCAACCAAACTCAACAGTGGGAGAGGGAGAAAGAGATAAAGAAAATCACTTCCCCCACCTTCTGCCTGACTCTAAGACCAGAGATCCTAACCATCTCTCTGTTCTGACATGTCATAGGCCTTCACTTGCTAGTCATTCTTGTGAACTACGTTCCCTTTCCCAGAACCTCTTCTACAGTACAAACATGTTCACAGGAGAAACGGGCCTAGCTTAAGGAACTATCCCAAAAAGAAAGAAAGAAAATATTCCAGGTACTTCTTCAGAGCAGGAACCACAAAAGAAGGAAGAAGCATAGGGTTGTGGTTTGGGTGTGAACCATCCACCATAGGCTTCTTCATATGTTTGAACACTTGGTGGCATTGTTTTGAAAGACTCTGAAGCCTTTAGTGAGTAGAGCATCACCTGAGAGAGTGGATCACAGTGTTGAGGTTTTATAGCCAGGGCTCACTTCCTGTCTGCTCTCTGCTTCCTGTTCCGCTAAGATCCGATAGGGTAGGAGTCCCAGGTGTAGGATCCTCTAGCCATAGAGCTGTCTTCTGTTAAGATATACTAATTCTGTATAGACTTTGGGGAAGAGCCAGAGCCCTAAAATAAAGAAATTTGTTCAAAGAAGGAACAAGACAAATGCTTCCTCTGTCGTGTCAGCCTTGTTAAGTATCACTTCTAGTATACAATGACTCTATCATTCTTTGTAAAGGAACATTTTGTTAATTGAAAGAAAACTCGTCACAACTCCAGTCATGGTTACCTACCTGGCTCCATTCTAATGAATCACAGAAATCTGAGAGATTTACACAATATACCATAATTGGTCAGTTCCAACTGTCCAAGTGAAAATTGTATGTCTAATACACATTTTTATTATTTATAAAATAGCATTTTTTTATTTATGTGAGTGACCCCTTGTCTGATGTGTACAATGTTTCCATCAGGCAGAAGAGAGCATCATATAATCTGAAACTGGAGTTATAGATAATGGCCACCAGACTTGGGTGCTAAGATCTGAACTCAGGTCCTTTGGAAGGGTGACAAGTACTTTTAGCCAAGACAGCTCTCCAGTCCCTCTAATAAACATATTTTAAAAAAAGAAGCACCCAAGATTTTCAGTCAGATCAAGAGTGGGCTGCTTTTCTCGCCATTGAAATTACACAGGTTTTTTTTTATATAGTCAGACAACTTCCTTAACTGTTGTAACTGCCAAAGTCTTTAATAATGAGATTATTTGCCTTTCAGAACTGACAAGTATAGTTACATGAAAAATCCCACCTACTAGGGCTAAGTGCTGCTAGTTCAACCCAAATCTTTTAGCAAATACGAGCAGTGCTTCTCTTTGTGAGTTTAAAAAAGGAGAGAAAACATTCAAAAGTCCTTCCCCCATTTCCTTCCTAAAATCAGTTTGTTTTGCAGCATCTCAAGAGTCGTATTTCACTAAATTATTCTTGAACGAGGTGCTCAAAAATACCAGATATTCAAGGGCTTGGGAAATAAACTGTTTTCTTTCTTATCCTAAAAGAAAATCCATTAATAATGAACTTATCACTATTGTTTGAACTTAAGTCATTGAAATTAAACGGAAAGTCAGTCCTACAGATTGCGCAGGTCAAGGCAAGTCAATCTTTAACAGCTCAATAGCTTAAAATCTTTCTCACATGGAGTTAATAATATTGGACAAGTTATACTTTAACAAGAGTCAGAATCCTACTTGTTTAAATGGATTTTTAAATTTTAATTTTTAATTAGCATATACAGTATTATGTTTCATTATGGCATTTTTCAACAAAGTATGCTTTTCTCGATTCTCTTTCTCACTTTGCCTTCCCGCCCTTCATAGCCTTCTTTCCATGCTGATGTCACATGTGTCATGTTCACTCCCACCTCCTCCCGCCTCATGGTCTCTTTCCTAGTTACAAAGCTTGTATTCATACTCATGCCCACTTACGTACACTCATGTATATATTATTAGCTATGGTGCACATATGAGAAAGACACAAGATTTTTGTCTTTCAAAGCCTCAGTTATTTACTTAGTGTTTTACAGACCCATCAGTTTCACAAGTACTTCATTATTTTATTTCGTTCATCTCTAAGAAGTAGTTTTTACTATGCCTACAATTCAAAGTAAAACTTACTTCTATGAAAAATATGCAATGATAATAATATATCAGATGTCCCCATTTTATTACGTGCTAGACTACAACACATCTTACAATCATACCCTAAGCTAGCCCAAAGTAACTTTCTATTAATATATTCCTTAAATCTGTAATGTTATTATTTTGTATAGTCTCTTGCTTTTTAAAAGTCACAACTGTAATGAAACGGGGTTGAAAAGTACAAATAGAGGAAATAAAGGTGGGGTTTGTTTTTGTTGGTGGTGTTTTGTCTTTTTGTTTGTTTCTTTTTGTTTGTTTGTTTGTTTTCATTTACAGAAAACCAAGCATGAAGGATCTGGAAAATGACTCAGTAGATAAAAATAACAGATGCACTAGTGCACATTTGTAATTCCAGAACTTCTACAGTGAGATGGGGGGCAGAAACGGCTATTGCCTGGAAACATGCAGGCCAGCTAGGCTAAAGAATATGGTGAAATGTGGGAACTACAGACACTCTGCCTCAAAACAAAGTAGAGAGCAAGAAGCCGCTCCTGAATAGTTGTCCACTGACCCACACAACCAGCATGGCATAGACATGCCTCCACTTAAACACAAATCATACACAAACACACAGTTGCATAGACACACACACACCATGCATGAAGGCTCATACCCATAATACCAGGAGTCAGGAGGCTTGCCACAAACTCAACAGGTACATAGTGAGTGTCAAGCCAGCCTGGCCAATAATAAGCTCCATAGTGTAGTAGGGTGTGTGTTAATAACTCATAAGACTCAAAATATATTTATGACACCAAAATCCTGAAATAATAACTCATAAGACTCAAAATATATTTATGAATACCTAGGCCATAGAGCTAGGCTTTTCTCTGACTAGCTCATAGCTTAAAATAATCCGTTTATACTAATCTACCTTCTGCAACATAGCTAGTTACCTCTGCTACAGTACCATGTATCTGTCCTCCTCACATTTTTCCAGGTGAATCTCCTTCACCTGGCTCTTTTCCAGAATGCTTTCTGCCTGTCAGATGTCCCACCTTCTATTCTATCCTTTTTTTATAGACCACAGGTTTTTTTTTTTTTTTTATTTCCCGGGCACCCCATTCCCCAGGTTATTTTTTTTCCCCCTTAGTGGGAAAAAAAAAAACTCAGATTATTTACAATGGCTTGAGTTTATAAAGTAGTCATGCTTTCCTTGGTTGTTTAGACACTAAGTCTTTTCTTTTCATAATGATTCACTGAGGTGGCAACCAACGTATAAAGAGGTTAAGTAACTTCCACATATCACGTAGCTACCAAATGGACATAGACTAGTTATTAAAAAGAAAGATAAGGAATATTTATTGAATCAAATTGTACTTGCAATTAGAGAAGATAGCTGTATTTGCTTCTTGATTCATTTTTTGCTTTCCCTTTTCCCCTCATTATTCTCCTCCCTTCCCTCTTATTCCACTTGATGCCTCTTTTAACACAGACTCTAACTCTGCAGAAAGGTGGTCATTATAGTTTTAGTATGAGTCACTTATTTGTCAACACCATATGTGAAAAAGGAGTGAGAGCTTGCTGATATCCATCTCATTGTTGTTTTTCAAATTCTGATGGGTAAGATTCTGTTTTTCAAATAAAAGGTGTTTCTTAAAAAGCTTGGGTTTGGGGGCTGAAGAGGAGGCTCAACAGTTAGGAGTGCTTGCTCCTCTTGCAGACGACTACAGTTTGATCCCAGCACCCAAGTCAGGCAATTCACACCACATTTAACTTCAGCACCCAGGGATTGATGCACACATATCAATAGCAAGCATGCACACACACACACACACACACACACACACACACACAAATAAAAATAAATTTTTGAAAATTTTAAAGCTTGAGACTAGTTATCTAAATTATAGTTATCATTGTTCTTAAGACTAACCTTTCATGAGATACTGAGAAAACTAGTTTTAGTTGGGTTAGTAAGAGATAGAAAAGCAAAAACCTTCATCAAGAAAAAGAAATGAAGAATGAGTTTGCAAGTATGAGCCTGGGACAGGATGTCAGAGAGAGTCTTAAAAATGGATCATTAGGAAGGCTTTGTCATTGTAGTGACAGAAAGATGAGAGACACAGAAAGGGAATAATGAAGGTAATGAAGTTAATTATGCTGCAATTAGATCATGCCCTTTGATGATAGCTGGTTTTATCTAGGCAGATATAAGTGAGTTGGCTAAGGCAATAATATCTAAATTTTCTATCCTTCTCTCTTCCTAGATTGTTGTAGTCCAATCATGTTGTTCTTAAATACATATACATATTATATAATACATTATATTGTATAATATTATATATATATATACATACACACACACACACACACACACATATATATATATCACAGTTAGGATCCATTTTACAGAGCATCCATTTATTTCTCACAGCACTAGAGGTAAGGAAAGCCAAGATCACAGGGCCATCACTTTTGTGACCACCAGGGGCCTCTCCTGAAAGCTTTGTTGCTATCTTTTACACAGCTAGGGGACAGTGTGTCCTCACATAAGAGGGTCAGAAGAGCAAGATAGCACCCCAGTTAGCCCCAAGGCCCTTTGTAAAAGTGCTATTCCCACTTCCTAAGGGAGAAAGCTCATAACAGAATCGCCTCCCATGGGCCACATCTCTTCTTACTATTGCACTGAGGATGAAGAGTAAACATTAGTTTTGGAGGGAGCATGATCGTTCAATCACTTTATGCTCTATGAATGTCATGAAGTTCTGAGGATAGAACCAGCTTGCCCTGGTTATAATCACTGCCTTGTACAGTGCTAAGATACATAAGAAAACACGAGTCTCACTTTAAACCAATATAACCTTCTTTTATTTCACCATATTTAGAGAGCTCAGAATAAGCAATCTAAATCCTTTGAGGTTATGGGGGAGAGGGCAGAAGCAGAACTTGAAACTGACTGTAATGAGCTTACTAACACTGGCTGGCCAAAAGAGACGTGACCATACTAATGATTCCTTATCTCCTAGGCCTCAGATAAAATTCTATTCCCGCCACATGTTGATTCGTGAGTGAAGCTGTCCCCTCCCCTGCTGTGGTAATCCAAGTTTCTGTACTCCCTGCTATAGTCCATCCATAACTATCTCCATCTTACTTTCATTTTGTCTTATTTATCTCCCTAGCAGACAAAAAACTAAACAAGGAGGTGGTTATATTTCACATAATCTTTATTCATTTTCAGTATTTAACATAGTGACTCATGTATGTTAGTCAAGAGATAGTCATATGATGAAATGGAATAGAACATTTTTAAAAAATACCAGAAATGCAAGAGGATGGTGTACTCCTTTGACGATCTTTCTTTCCAGTTTTATTCTTCAAAACTCAAACTCTTTAGCCATGAAGACTAACTTTGGCAAAGGACTTGCAGAAATTCAGTTCATTATTATGAAGTCTGTTTTCAGACTAGAAACAGTGATACAACCAATCACAAAATACAGAAAACAAGTTCAAAAGCACATTCACTCCTGCTGTAGATGGCTGCCTGGAAGTATGACTAAGAGAATGAAAAAGCTCATGGTTTATTCAGGGAATCAGGAAGTCACTTGGTTTACCTCAAAAGCATGTCTCAGAAATGTTGCTCCTGCTTACAAGTGCATGCCACTTAGCACCTTTCCCAAAGTCTGTCAGCTTGTGGTGAATCCTGTAACAATGTGTAGTTTGAACATTAATCCCAGCACTCACTAGATTTGTGTCATTAAGTGAAGTATTGCCTCTCAGTTTTCTATAAGATGGTAGGTGCTAGGGGTATAGTTCAGTTGGAGGAGGCTCTGAGTTCAATCCCAAGACATTATTATGTAATTGTTTCCTTCTTGTTTCACATGACCATTGCCTTCTTGAGTTGGAGCAATTAGGACCACACAAAGGAGACTCTCCTAGGATTGGACCTGTTAGTATTCCTTTCTGGATATAGATGTATGGGCTCAAGGCTCACAAGCCATTACAGGATCTTCTTTTATACAAAAACAGTATACCCAACCACAGTTTCTCATCTCTCTCACCTACCTATCCCCCTGATCCACTTTCCTTCCATTTCCTCTTCAGAAAAGAGCAGACCTCCAAGAGTTGACACCAAACAGGACAAAACAATATAGATTAAGACAACGTAAAAGCCATCATATTGAGGCTGAATTAGGCAACCCAATAGGAGGAAAAAAGTATCAAGAACAGGCAAAATAATTAGACATATACTCATTTCCACTGGAAATTAGGAGTCTCATAAGAAACACCAAGCTAACAATCCATAACATATATGTAGAGGACCTGTTACAAACCCATGCAGGCTCCATGATTGCCATTTCAAATTCTTAGTGCTCTTGTGAGCCTTGCTCAGTGTTCTCCTGGTGTCCTCCATCCCCTTTTTCCTCTTCCTCTTCCACAGGGTTCCCCAACTTCTGAGGAGAGGAATCTAATGGGCATCTTCAATTTAGACTGTTTCCACATAATGTCTGGCTATGAGTCTCTATACCTGATTCTATCTGCTGTCCTTTCTGATGACAATTGGACAAGGCATGGATCTGTGAGTATAGCAGGATATCATAAATGGAGATTCCTCTACTTTCTAAGGCAAGATAAGAGGCAAACAATTTCCTGGGTTGAAATTTTTCTGTAATATAGTTCTGCCCATACAACGTTCAGGTGTATTATCAGTGGTGTAGCTGTTTATAAAACATCCATGCTGCAATTGGGATTCTTCAGTGATGGAGCTAAGTGTAAGTTACCCAGGGACCTCTTGGTAGTATAGGTGTACTTGAATGGCCTCATGTTTCCCCCCAATAAACTCGCTGGTTCATCAAACTGGACTTGAGAAGAACCTTTGGTCTAGTAAATAAATATTGATTCTCTTTCTCACCTCTCTCTCAGTCTTGCTCTCTCTACCTCTATCACACACACACACACACACACACACACAAATAGACATTTCTTCATATATGTTCAAGAAAAGTCACACAACTGGCAACCAACCAGAGACTGACACAATCAAAGATGAGTGGGAATGGAGCATCAGTAGCAGCAATCCCTTGTAGTCATTATACTGGTTAGAAAGAGGATGTCTCATAGGCTCTGGCATTTGAATGCTTGGTCCTCAGATTGTGACACTATATGAAGAGGATTAGGAAGTGTAGCCTTGTTGGAAAGTTCATCACTGAAGATGGGCTTTGAGAATTTAAGGACTGTCGTTTTTAGTTTGACCCCTCTGCTTCCTGTGTTTGAGAAGCGAGCTGTCAGCTCTTGTTGCCATCATGTCTAGCACCTACTGCCAAAATTTTCTGCTGTGGTGGACTTTTGTCCATCTGGAACCATAAGCCCAAAATAGACTCTTCCCCCATAAACTACCTTGGTCATGATGTTGTATCACCACAATAGAAAAAAAATGTTAATATAGTCATATTCCTTATGAGATGTATGGTGGGCCTCCTGGTCTGATGACGGGTATATGGTACCATTATGGGTGATAAGACATATAAAGGACACTCAACTGTCTGTCCAGGTGGAAAGTTAAAGTAGAAGGTCTGTGGGAAAAATCCAGGTGTGCTGGCTTCCTCTAATTGGTAGGAGATGGCCATGCCTCCGAGTGGTGATAACAGTTTCGAAGTCCCTGCTGTGTGTGACAAGATCAGGGCTGAGGTAACTGCCCAAAGGGAAGTTTTCACTTCAAGAAGTAGCTGCAATGTTATGTATACCTATGAGGGAACATCCTCCAGCTTGCAATCTGGCAGGAAAAGTGGAAAGAAGGAAGATTTGCAGATAAAGAAGCCAGTCTGTGTCACTCAGAAGCAAAGACTTAGGTTCTGGCTGGAAAGCAGATTATTAATTCCCTGCATGCAACCCAGTGAATAAAAAGAAACAAAATAAAAGGAAAAAAAGACCTTTTTACAAAGAAAGAGAAAGAGTGCTGTAAATTCACAAAGTAGTCAAAAGTAAAGAGAAAAAATATATATAAGCAAGGCAGTGAAAATAAGCTAAACACAGCTTTAGCAGTATGGCTCCCTGGTGACAGAAATGGGAATGGAAATGAGACTGCCAGTTCAACTCTCAGGGCAAGCACACAGCCCCCACTAACCTCGAATGCAGTGAGGAGAATCCTTTGGTGGATAGGTTAGCGGTGACAAGAAGAATCCCATGTTGTCAATTTGTGTGATGGAGGGTGGCTGCTGAGTGTAATCCTGAGAGGAATGTCACTGCTCCCTATGAAAAAGAAACAACTACAAGCCAGGGAACCTAAATTTAAACTGCCATAGAGCTGCAATGAGGAACAGCCCCATGAGACAGCTCTGAAGAGAGAAAAATACAAAGAACAGGAGGCCTCGAGGCAAGGAAATGCACGGGGAAAAACGGTGGCTGGAGCAGATCTCATAAATGAGAATAACCTTAGAATGTCATAGCCATCAACCTGAAGTCAACAGATAGATGGACCCTGGTTGTCATTTACTACTGTGGAACATGACAATTCTGAGGATCCAACAGTCTATCTAATGCCATGCAGGGAGTAATATTTAGAAGATCTTGAAAATAAGGAGGCACCTGTCCACCTGTAAGATCTCATGACTTTAGTCATTCTCCACATTGCCAGTGCATTTAGAACATACCCGAGGACCAGAACAATTGCCAGTGTTGAGGGTATGACCATGGAGCCCTCTGAAGGTGAAATATACTTACCAGGCCACAGACTACAAAGCTAAGTGTGGCCAACAGCGGCCCCTTGCGTGCAGAAAGACAGCTGCTAAAGTAAAGATGTCTCTAACAGATGTCATATGGATATCCAATAAAGAATCAAGCAACAGAAAGAGCCGTAGAAAAGACAGGATTCATCAAATACAAGACTTCTTCTCCCACATGCACATTTCTGACGGTCTCCAATTTTTGAGAACCCAGAAAGAAGCTGCTACAACATTTTATTTTTTATATTTGAGTAATGGGGAAGAGACCTGTTCTTCCTTTCCTTTTCGTTTTTAAGAAAGAACTTTAAGGAGACACTAAAAGAGAGAAAGAACTGCCATGCGCACAGACTTGCAGAACTGATGTAGTAAAAATGGTTATGATATCAAAACTAATCTTCATATTAATATACTTCTAATAAAAATTCTAATAATATCCTTCACAACTAAAAAACATCATAAATTTTATTCAGAAGCACAAAAGACCTGGACTAGTCAAAGCAATCCTAAGTATAAACAAGTATAAACAATAGTATAAAAGGATCTGGATGTTTGGTTTCAAATTATACTGCAGAGCCATAGTGACAAAAACACCATGGTTCTCACCCAAAAACAGACATATAGACTAATGGAATAGAATGATGTACCAAAAAA
>REGO01001339.1:0-11240 GCA_010120015.1 Rhombomys opimus | reverse complement strand
AAGAAGGACAACTGGAACTGGGAAGAAAGTGGCTCTTTCCAGGGAGAAAAAATGGTGTGGCAATTTCTCATCATGTGAATCATTTCTTGAGACAAAATATTAAAAGAAGATAATAAAAGCCTATGTTAGTGAGAATTTTGACTGCTCTAACAAACACCTTTTAAAAACAGCTTAAAGATGCTGAGACTCATAGCCAAACTTTGGGCAGAGTGTAGGGAATCTTAAGAAAGAAGGGGGAGATAGAAAGACCTAGAGGGGACAGGAGCTCCACAAGGAGAGCAACAGAACCAAGAAATCTGGGAACAGGGGTCTTTTCTGAGACTGATATTTCAACCAAGGACAATGCATAGAGATAACCTAGAATGCTTGCACAGATGTATCCCATGGCAGCTCAGTATTCAAGTGGGTTTCCTAGTAAGGGGAACAGGGATTGTCTCTGACATGAACTCAGTAGCTGGCTCTTTGATCACCTCCCCTTGATAAGGGAGCAGCCTTACCAGGCCACAGAGGAAGACAATGCAGCCACTCCTGATGAGACCTGATAGGCTGGAGTCATATGGAAGGGGAGGAGGACTTTCCCTATTAGTGGACTTGGAGAGGGCCATGGGAGGAGATGAGTAGGGAGGTTGGATTGGGAGGGAATGAGAGAGGGGGCCACAGCTGGGATATAAAGTAAATAAACTGTAATTCAAGAAAAAGTTGTGAAGCCATAAATAAATAAATAAATAAATAAATAAATAAGTGAAAACAGCTTAAAGGAAAGACGCATTTTGTCTGATAGTTGTAGAAGTTTTCGTTAATGGCAACCTGGCTCTATTGCTTCAGCCTTGTGGTGAGACAGGACATCATTAACGTCATTATACAAGAGCTTGGTAGAAAAAAGAGTGGCTACCTCATAGCAGCTGGGAAGTGAAGAGTAGTAACAGGAAGAGACTAAGACAAAAGACATCTTCCTAAGGCAACGACTCATGGCTGACTTCCTCAGACTGGGCCCCACCCCCCACAGCAACATTATATCATGACTCCATCAAAGCATGCATTAATGGGTTATATTAGAGCCCTCAGAATGTAATCACCTTTTAAAATCTCATCAGCTGAAAACCTAGTTTTTAATATATGAGCCTTTTAATACATGTTTCAATCTCCATGGCACATTCTCTTATCTAAAAGGCATTTATAGATATAGCAAAAGTGATTTCAACACAGTTTTTATTTTATTTTTTGATAATTGTACACGTAAGCACTGTATTAACATTTTTTCTACCCCTCTCTATCCCCCTAAACCCTCCTGTCCGCACAATCCCTTTCAAATTCATGACCTCATGTTCTTTAATTATCATTAGTATACAAACACAACCAATTAAGTCCAGTGTGGCTCATATATGCATGTGCTCAGGGTTGACCACTTGAAACTGGATAATCTGTCAGGGAGCTCTTCTCCAGAGAAAACTGACTTTCCCTCTCTTGCCAGCCATTGAATTTATATAGTTCCTCACTTAGGGGAGGGGCCTGGTGACATACCCTCCAACCACATTGGCCTGTTGGCTGGTGTTAGCATTATGCACATCTTGATCAGGCAGCCATATTGAGATTTCCTGGGTATGGCTTCATTAGAATTATGTAATTAGAATTACATAATTATGTAATTAGAATTATGTAATTCTATTGCTGTAAAAAGACACCATGAACAAAGCAACTCTTACTGTGGTTGAAATGTAGAAGAGAAGGATCTATTTTCAGTTTTTAAAACGTATTTAATTTTGGACTTATAGTTTTGGATGATTAGTCCATGATCATCATGGTGGAAATCAGGTAAGTGTGTCACTGGCATAGTAGAGGGCTTTACATTCTGATCCACAAGCAGCAAGCAGAGAGCTAGATGCTGGGCTGTCAGGGGCTTTTGAAACCTCACAGCCCACCCTCAGTGACACACCTCCTCCATCAATGCCACACCTCCCAATTCCTGCCAAACAGTTCCACTAACTGCAGACCAAGCATTCAACTATATGAGCCTATCTTCAAGAGCCATTCTCGTTCAAACCACCACACTTGTTATATAGAGAAGATGCTATGTCACAGACTAGATCCCAATCCTCTGGATCTGAAAATTCTTTCCATCCACTCTTCTGCCATATTTTCTGAGTCTTAAGTATAGGGGTTGTATGGTAGATGTGCCAACTGGGGTCAGACACCACACAGACACTTACTCTCTGAATTTCAGTCAATTGTATACCTTTGTAGTTATCTCCATTTGTTGCCAAAAAGAAGCTTCTTTGATGAAGGATCAGAGCTCTATTCATCTGTCTTTACAGATGAATATAAGTATTTGTGAAATAATTAGAAATTATATTAGTTTGGGAAAATGGCAGTAGCAGATTCTCCTCTAGGGTCTGTGGTCTCCCCAGCTATGGGTAGTTGACTAGGCTTACAGTACCAGGTATGAATCTCCTACTGACTAGGCTTTAAGTCGAAATAGACAGCTGTTGGTTAACCCAAGGGTAAGTGCCGCTATTACCCCTATCAGCGTATGTTGCTGTTCTGTTTATTATTGCAGCTTGCAGGCATTACAGCTGGATAGGACTAGTGATTCCTTTTCTCCATTGGAAGTTTGCATAACCCCTTCAAAGACTATGATAGCTAGTCCTCAGAAAGATAGCTTTCAGGTCAGTTCTAGGTTAATTCCTCTGATCTTGTATCCCAGGTATGCAGCGTCTTTGGCCATAGGATCTTACCTTCAAGTTCTGGAAGGCAACCAAGGACAACATTCATAGCTGATGTTGTTTCGGGAGTATTGGACCAAACAACACAAATGAAGTTTTCCTATGATCTCAACACAGTTTAACTACAACTTCATTCTTATTCTGAATATATCATCTGTCCGACTTTTCATGCAAAACTCTGTGTCAGTCTGATTAGTACTCTCATGGTGAAACTTTTCTCTGGTAGAGAAAAGACAAGGTAAGTCAAGATGGTCATCTGAGGAATACAGCTGCCTAATGCAGACTGAGAACAGCATTCTCAAGTACCCTGGAGAAAACAGTGCTGATTAATAACTATAGAGCACACTGTGTACTCAAAAAGAAAGCTTGATTTTAAATTCCAGCACATGGAATTAGGATCCTAATTATTTCTGTACAAGGGATTAAGACTAATTTCAAGAGAAGATGGAAGGATATGGCTATATTTTCATAGTCCTCAGCGTGTGACTTTTTATGCTTTGCTGAAATCTAAGTAATTTCTAATCGCATGACAAAAAAAATTCTACATGGCAACCACTCTTAATAACATGCTTTTGGTTAGCCATTTCATTACCTAATAATTACCAGCTCATTAGAGCAAATAATATATCCTTGTGGGATAAACTCATGGCTCTAATTTTAAAGAAAAGAGTAGGAAGGCTGTCTTAAAGTTACCAGTAGGCAATGTACAGAATTAGCTGTTGAAATAAATGCATATAAATGTACTTTTAAAAGTAAACAGTGATATGATGTTATTTATAGCTAATTCTGAATCACGGAAGCAAATACTAAGTGGATGGGAGTTCTTGCTCTCTCTTTTTAAGGTTAAAAACAAGGAAGCAGAAGTGTTGGTTCCCTCCATGGGTCAAAAGCTAAAAGCAACAGTCAGGACAAGCATTGGATGCTCCTTCCTTACAGCTCTTTCCTAACCACAGCATACATTAAATGCAATGTAAGTTTGATTTTTTTAATATTGAATAATTGCAATATTTGGAAAATGTGGAGCCAAATCACTGAATTCTTTGGCTGAGTTCAGAGAGAAGAATAATCTTCAGGCAACAGCTCAGACACCTCTTTCTCAGCCAGACTTTTCTACCTTCAGACCACATGAGCATCTCCCAACTGTGTGTTGTTATAGCTCTGACTCCTGTAACAAAATCACACTTTTATTTTGATAGAGGGTTCCATGAAGTGCAGGTTAGCCTCAATTTTGCTATGTGAGGGTGGCCCTGAAATTCAGATCCTCCTCACTCTGCTTCCCATGGACTGGGATATGGGTGTGCGCTTTCATGCACAGTCCTTATGATGCTAGGGATCAAACCCAGGGTCGTGTGCATGGTAAAAAAGTGCTAAGAGGCATCCCTTGCCTCACATTCTATTTTTAATCAACCCCAACAAATTTTTCCCTACTAGGCCATTAGTTCTCAAACTTAATTATGCATCAAAATAACCTGCATGGCTTTTTCAACTACAAGTGTGGGATCCTATCCCAGACTTTCTGACTCAGTAGGTCTAACAAGGGGCCTGTAGATCTCCATATCTAACAAATCCCCCACGTGATGCTGTTGGTCCAGCATCACTGAACAGCACTACGCTAAACTATGTGACCCATGAAGGAAGGGACCAGGTCTGTCTTACTACCTATTATTCTGGCCCTAGTATTTAGAACAGCACCTGGAATGTGGTAGTTTCGCCAAAAAAAAAAAAAAGAATGAAATATTTTCTTCTTTGAGAAAAAAGGTTATGATTCCACACATCTATAGTATAATAGCAAGGAAAGCCTAGTGGGAGGTCCAGGAGAACTGTGGTATTTGTGAATTCATATATATATATATATATATACATATGTGTGTGTTTGTATATATGTATGTATGTATGTATGTATATGTGTGTATGTTGTATAATTATTATAAAATTATTCCTAAATAAAACATTATACACAGTGGTCAATCGTGTCTTTATAACATGTCCTGAGTTTTTAAAACTCAATTCTAATACAAACTGATGGAGACTGTTTAGGTCTTCTCTAGCTAAGGAGTGCAGTGTGCACCCAAGTCCTAGATAATTGAGTATTCAGGGTTGACTGGCTTCTAGTAAATAGCTAGCTGCATCTGTCCTCTACCTGTAATTGTTGTAGACCCCTCTGACCTCAACTTCCTGATCCAAATGAAGACCAGATGTGTACCTAGATAACGAGTGCCATTATTCAGTGGAAATATCCTAATCGTCAGTAAATTACTTCCTGGGTGTCCTCTGTGAGCTCACAGAGCCTGTCTTATGCAAGAGCTGAGACAGCAATCACCTGTCAGCTGAGTGATTTACAGGTTCTGCAAAGCTTCCTTGACCAATAAATTTCTCTACCCCTTCCTCATTCCAACCTGCCACTGGGCTGCGATTTCTACCAGGAGAAAAACTGCTCTTAGCTTTCAAGTCATGTCTTTCAACAAGACTCCTGTTGAGATGCCAATATGGTAGTGCTTTCAAACATTATCCATCACATCAACCCCAGATAGGATTCATTTATCATAGTGCTTTCCAACTAGACAGCCAGCTATGAGAATACTGCATTTGGGAAACAAGACAACAGGACAAGGAGCCTAGCTGGTATAGCACTCCACAGCAGAGGAAATTCAAGGAAACTGGGTTCCTGGGCCAATGGTCAGTGAAAGGTTCTAACAGAGAAGGAATAAAAAGGATGCATTTGCCAGCCTTGGTACCCACAGTACACTTTCAGTCACTCTCACTCATGAAAAAAAAAAAAGGCATAACCCTCCCTTCAACAGAGACAGAAGCCAAAGTATAGAAACATTAATAAATAACATTAATTTCAGTGCTCCAAAGGACATGGTAGATACTTTATTAATACTTTCCCTAGTTAGTGTCAGCTGTCAAACTGACAGCCCGGGGTCGTCTGAGGGAGTCTCAACTAAGGGATTGCTGAGATTGGATTGGCCTATGGCCATATCTGTGAGAGATTGTCTTAACTGATGATTGATGTGGAAGGTCACGTGGCCAGCACCATCCCCAGACAGGTGTTCTGCAAAGCTAGTGGTGTTTCTAAGAAAAGACTTTTCTAAGAAAGTTAACTGAGTGTGAGGCAGAAAGCAAGTTAATAAGCAGTATTATACCACAGTTACTGCTTCCAACTACCTGAGTTGAGTTTCCCTTCCTTGGCTTCCCACTGTGATGGACTGTGACCTGCAAGAGTAAGCCAAATAAACCCTTTTCTACCCAAGCTGATCTTTGTGAAGGTATTCATCACAGCAACAGGAAAGAAAACTAGACCATTAACTCGTTCATTTATCACCATGATAATACTGTATTGGGTGATAAGATACTTCCAAAAGCTTATACAGCAACTTTTTCTTTTTCACAGAGTGGAGAACCTGAAGCTCAGAGAAGTAAAATGTGTTGACCAAACATAGTAGGTAAGACACAGACATGGAGTTGAAACCTGGGGACATCTGCATACCATCTTTATTCTCACTCCTCTCTCTTCTTCTTCTTCTCCTCCTCCTTCTCCTCCTCCTTCTTACTCTTCCTCTTTCCTTCCTTGCCTAGCCCCCTCTCTATCTTTCCTTCCCACCCTTTCTTTTTTTCCTTCTCTCTCCTTCCCTACTTACAGTGAAAACATATTAGTTCTAGTAATACTGAACATGTGCTATAAACTGTCAGCAACCATTGCCAGGCTTGTCTCCTGACCTAAAAGGTAGAGTACCTGTGACATAATGCGGGAGTTTGAAGAAGAATATCTTCCACAGGCTCATGTATTTGCATACTTGATCCACAGTTGATGGCAGGCTTAGGAGATGTGGACTTGGTGAATGAAGTTTATCCCTGGAGATGGACTTTGGGGGGTAAAACAATCTTGCCTACCTATAGTTCACGTTCTCTGCTTTGTGATTGCATTTGAAGATATAAGCTCTCTGCTTCTATTCCTGACACGTTACTGCCATGATGGACTCTTATCGCTCTAAAACTATAAGGCCATAAAAGCCCTCCTTTCTGTAAGTTGCCTTGGTCACAGTGTTTTATCACAGAAACAGAAATACAACTAAGACATAATAAGCATAATTCCCATTATTCACATTACTGTTATTTTAACTCTGTGTCTAAAACACAGAGTACATGTGTTGATTTCAGTTCATTAAACACAGCTACATTTGTTAATTTCATTTAAAAATTCATTTCTGGACTCTAACCGTCATGGTATCAAAGGAGATGCTGAGACTCATAGCCAAACTTTGAGCAAGGAATCTTGTACGGAAGAAGGGGGAAGTAGAAAGGCCTGGAGGAGACAGGAGTCCCACACGGAAACCAACAAAGCCAAAAAACCTGGGCCCAGGGTGGCCTGCAGAGTCTGATACTACAACCAAGGACCATGCATGAAGAGGACCTAGACCCCCTGTTCAGAGGAAGCCCATAGGCTGCTCAGTTTCCAAGTGGATTCCCTAGTAAAGGGGTCAAGGGCTGTTTCTGACATGAACTCAGTGGCTGGCTCTTTGATCACCTTCCCCTGGGGGTGCAGCCTTGCCAGGCAACAGAGGAAGATGATGCAGCCAGCCCTAATGAGACCTGATAGACTAGGGTCAGATAGAAGGAAGGAGGTCCTCTCCTTTCAGAGGACTAGGGAAGGGACATAGGGGGAAAAGACGGAGGAGTCAGACTGGGAGGAGATGAGAGAGGAGGATACAGAGGGGATACAGAGCAAATAAATTATAATAAATAAATAAACACATTAAAATTCATTTCTGAATATTCATCAATGGATAAGTGGGTCAAAAAATTTGACATATAGCCATATATGTTGCTATATATGATAGATAGTTTACTCTTCTGTCATTTTAAAAAATGAAGTTATATCATTTATAACAATAGGCATAAACCTAGAAAAATTTATTTTAAGTGACATATCCCATAACTTGGGGACAAATTCCACATAATCGCAGCGATAATCAGACTTTTTAAAGGTGGTAAAAGTAGTGAGTAGTGTGGAAACTAGTGAAGGCTGAGGAGGGGAAGGATGCCAGAAAGAAAGAGGTTTAGAAGCAAATGCTAGTCAACAGATAGGAGAGTGTAAGTTCTATCTTCTTACTGTACAAGTGGATAACCATAGTACAAAACAGAACCTGTATGTCCAAACAGCCAGAAGAGAGGTTTTACTTGAAAGTAATAAAAACGCTAACTTCATTGAGTTGATCATTGCCCAATATAGACATGCTTCAAACACCGCATGTTACTCCACAAATCAAGATGAGTGTTATGTCAATTAAAATAATATTGAGAGCCAAACATTGTGCCTATGTGTTCCTGGTAAGCAGAAGGATTAGTATCCAAGAGAAAAATCTATTCTCAAGCGGTCAGCCCTAAACACATGTACAGAAGAGCCATATTAGATAGACCCAGCAGGTTGTGTGTCTATATATAATAATAATTAACAAAGAGGGAATGAATTTGAGAGGAAGCAGTGGAAGGGACATGGGAGGGGTTGTAGTGGGTTAAGAAAACATATGTTAAGATAAAACCCATGTGTGGAATTCTGAAAACAACTTATAATCTTAAATTTAAAAAAAAAAAATCTGAGCTGTATAGGAGGCATAGGGCAGGAAACAAGCACAGGCAGTGAAGCCTAGATTTCTTCTACCATATCCTCTTGGTGAAGGAAGACCCAGAAAAGCTATTAATAGCCAGATATTGACAGCCCTAATGGTGTAGTTCAAGCTGGGAAATGCATAGGAGAAAACAGGCCTGTCTTTAATAGCCAGAACAGTTTCCACCAACAGAATTAAACCTGGTGTTTCATAGCTCTGAGCCTGATTCTAGTCAGTGGATCCAACTCTGGCACCAGAGATCTGTCATTCACCGCTATATAGCCCTATAACTCTAAAGCTCCAGGATGTAGTACTACTCACGAGGTCTTGAAAGTATGAAGACAGATCCCTCTTCTGTCTCCCTCCTTTCTCTTACTCATTCACTATTTCTATAATTACCCTGTAGGTTTTTTTTCCTAACCCAAGGCACATTTTACAGTAGTTTTTCTATTTTAAGCATGGACATTAATGGTCTGCAAACTATTTTAAGCACATTTCTATATTATATTTGACTTAATATTGTCATTAAATGGTAAAAGAGATTAAGCACTCGAGAGAATGCTACTTAATAAATAAAAAGATTCCAAGAGACCTCAAACCAACAGATGTACAAGTTACAACATAGATATCCAACAAGAGTAACATAGCTCCTCCAAAATATCATAACTCCTCAATTGCTGAACTCAAGGATACTGACATGTGAAAATTTCAAAAGTTTTCAGTCACAAATGAACCATGACCTGAAAGGGAATACAAACAAGCAGTTGAGCTCAACACAAAACCTCAAGAGGAAAGTCAGCAACATAGAGTGTAAAGGCAGCAAAATGCGTTTTAAAATCAGCAATATGGATGAAAAATAGTATCATGGAAGAAAAATTAACCCAGCACAAAACTGAGCTTTTAGAAAAGAAACAAATGAAAATGTTGAAAATGAAAGCCTCAATTAATCAAGTAAAAACCACATTTTTTTTTAAAAATCACCAATAGATTTGACCACACAAAAAAAAGAGAACAGGGATAAAAGAAGTCGATGAAATAGTATATTCACATATCTCAGTAAGGATAAAAAATGAGTCTACCACGGTGTCCAAGAACTTGAGGATACAATTAAGAGATAGGACATAAAAACCCATGGAACAGTAGAAGAAACTGAGATAAATACTGAAGGCATAAACAATCTATTGCCTGCTTTTGAATCACTTCCCCTTGGCAGCGCTGCCTTGCCTGGCCTCAGGGGATGAGGATATATTCAGTCCTGATGTGACTTGATTGGCTGAGCAGGGTTAATATGGGGAAGGGAAGCTTGCCTTTTGTGGGGGGAAGGGGAGAAGGGAAGGGCAAAGGAGGGCAAGGGAGGTGACTAGGACTAGGACAGAGGAGGGAGGGGGCAGCCTTGGGGTGTAAAGTAAATAAACTGAAATAAAAATAATTTTAAAAGAATCTATTCAAGAAAGTTCCCCAAGTCAGGAGAAAAAAAATAGACATTCAAACATACAAGGCATCTAGAACCCCAAAGATACACAACTTGAGAAAAATTACGCCATGACAAACTATAATAAATCAAGCATTTAAACCAACGATAAAAGCTGTAAGGGAAATGCCAACTCACCTACAGAGGCGGAAGCATTAGCGTAACGGGACCTTTCTCATCACTACTTCTAAAAACCAGGAAAGCATGGAATTACATATTTCAAGCCCCGAAAGCAAGTAACTGCCAACCAGCATTGCTATTTCGGCAAACTATCTTTTTAAATTGATAGAGAAATAAGGGCATTTCAAGACAAGCGCAGAGTAACACAGCGCATGATTACCAGACAACAGTGCAAAAAATACTTAAAGGAGTACTACACAGAGAAGAAGAAGAAAGACTAAAACAGGGATGTTGAGACCTTGCCTGGGATACGGACTGGCTGCTAAAGCATGCAGGAAGAGCTTGGCAAATTGTATCCAGCCCCCAGACCCCCCCACACACACACCTGAATTATACAGTGAGGCAAAGTATGAGCATTCCGAAGTAGTTATTACTAAAGTCTAACTAATAGAACAGTAAGAGACTCAGTGGCACTTAAGTAGCACTGGTTTGATGTCGAAATATGATGGCTATGTAAACAAGAATTATTAAAAATAGAAATAGGATCCAGGAGGGGAGCCAAGATGGCAGCACCAGGAGAGCACTGTGTCTGAGAAGCGGGACAGCACTCTTCGTGCAGCGACCAGGAGACTGAACTCTGGGCCCTGAAACCACAGCGGTCATGTTTCCCAGGTGAGGGGAGGCTCCCACGGCGTGGGAATCGGTTGGGTCCAATCTCGGCTACCCAGCCAGAACCCGGAAGAAATCCCGGGTAACTCGGGCTTTGGGTCTCCAGGCTGGAGCCGTAAGGCTGCGTGTCCCGATCACTTTCCCAGGCTGATGGGTGGGCACAAGGGTGCCTGAGACTGGGAGTCCAGTCGCAAGAAAACCCCACGGGGAAGCAAAGTGGCGAGTCTGATCACGGGTCACCCAGTCTTTCCCTGGAAGGTCTCTCGGACCGCGGGTACCCGCCGCCATCACAACTGAGCTCCCGCCACTCAGAGAGCTGCCCGCCCAGCTCACCAGTACAGACAAGCAGCGCCCCAGTACAAAAGAGACTGGGAATCCCTGTTCAGAGAATCCCTGTTCGGAGAGGGCCCCACAAGGAAGGAAGAAACCTGGCTGCCTGGGTCATCTGAACAGCTGCGCGCCCAGCTCACCAGTACAGAGGAGCTGAGTGCCCCAGTGCAACAGGGACTGGGAACCCCTGTCCAGATAGGGCCCCAAAGGGAAGGAAGAAACCATAATGCTGAGGTCAACTAGACTTTGCCTGGGAAAGTCTAGCAGACCACAGATCGCAAACAGGTGAGTACCCCAGCCATCACAGATCCGGGCCCAAGC
>REGO01001338.1:0-13622 GCA_010120015.1 Rhombomys opimus | reverse complement strand
TTTCATTAAGAGGTTTCCACACATGAATTTAATACACTTTCATTTTTTGAGAACAAAGATATAAATATGCTTTTATTTCTCATGTAACTCACCTGTACAGGGGATATTAGTACAAACATTCATTTTAATCTTTGCTAAAATATTAGTATAAAATAAAGTATGTTTTTAAATTTACGCAATACTCTTTTTTTTTTTTTTTTTTTGCTTAGGAAAAATTTTGTGCAGGTGTTTAAAGATGCCTAATATTACCATGAACAAAAGAATGTTTGCTTTGTGGAAATATTCAGAGAAACTTTATCAGAATTAAGATTAAGGTCTGTTTTATTAAGTGTTTTATTGATGTGAAGAGGCACCATGGCTGCTGCAGCTCTTATAAAGAAAAGCATTTAATTTGGGCTTGCTTAAAATTCATAGGCTTAATTTATTATCATCATGGCAAGAAGCTTGGCAGCATTAGGCAGATACGGTGCTGAAGAAAAAGCTGAGAGCTCTAAAAGCTGAGAGCTCTACATCCAAAAGGATGATTGGGTCAATGGAGCTGGCTTGGGCTTCTGAAACTTCAAAGCACACACCCAGTGACACACTTCTTACAGCAAGGCCGCACAAACACCAACAAACCTACACCTCTTAATATTTCTAAGCAGTGACATTTCCTGATAATAAAATTCAAATATATGAGCCAATGGGCGCCATTTTTTTATTAAAACCATCAAAAGGTTGCAAATAAATGAAAAATAAAGTGTAGACTGAGAAATAATGACTATTTATACCCCTTCATATCTTGTGGATTTTTCTTTTGTCTGCTTTGCTCTTTGAATTTAGATGAAATGTACCAAACATTCATAAGAATAAAATGTGACAGTTGTATTTAATTGAGTCCTGCATGCCATTTCCTTAAGCATTTATACAGAGATTTGAAAGAGCTAAATCTGTTCTCAAGTGAATATGAAAAAACTGAGCAAGAGGAAAAGAAGACATGAGTTATGATTGATTTGCATACTAGACAGTGGGCCTCTGAAAAATAGAGTTCTCATTTTATTTTTTTTTCATTATTTCAATGTGCATAATTTAAAACTAAGTTCACTTCATCAAACACCAGGATACTTAATCTCTTTAAATGATGGGTGGAACAGTATCATATTTCAGGTTAAAACTGCAACTAGGCACTCCAAAGACACATATCATGAAAATGTTAATCACAAACTACTTTTCAAATGCTAGAATTTAAAATCAATGCAAATACCACTAGATCTTAAAATACCTTATTAAATTTTGATATCATCGTAATTTTTAATTTTACATATTTTTCTAAGAATCGTGCTTGTTTTAAAGGAAACCATTGTAATTAAGTAGATGATAAGAAGAGTACTGAATTAAAATTAAAATGCCAGTGTTTTAGCATACTCTTTTCTTATTTGTATTTGTAATGCTATTGTCTTTCAAAATGTTTAAAAATTAAAACAAAACTGTTTATTACAGTAAACTGAAGGAACACAAATATATTTTATTGATTTATTTAATATCCTAGAATAAAAATGCAATTGAATAAAAGCACTGAAGAATTAACAAATTGTTTTAAAGGGGGATTAATTTAAAATACACAAAAATTGTAACATATATAGCATCTTAGCTACAACAACTCTTTAAAAAAGTTTTAAAAATAGTCTTAATGTTAAAAAAAATTTTGATTAAATTCTGTGGGATAGTTTGGGGAAGACAGAAGGAGGGGTAGAGGAAGGGAAGTGAAGAGAAAGAATGAGAGAGGAATATATATATATATATATATATTAATGAAGAGAAATATTCTATTATAAAGGCTTCAGAATTTGATAAATCTAAGATTACACAGTAAAATAATCAAGTTGGAGGTTCATGGCCTCTATGCTTTCAAGAAGCTTTAAACTAACCTTCATCCTTAATATACAGTGTTGTAGTTTTACAAAAAAGGCTATATATCTTTTATTATTATTAGCTCTAAGATTATCACAAAAGTATTATTTCACCTTCTATCACAAATAATAAGACATAGCCACCTGTTAGATTTTATAATTGCTTTATTTACCTTGGAACATGCAGATATTCCTACTTATATTGTCCAAATCCTCCCCATCCATTTCCTAGCCCCCATTCAATGTCATCCTCCAAAACCATCATATCTTCCATCCAAAATCTTAAAAATACTTGCTTTTATTTTCCAGCTGGGCCTCTTCCTGTCATTATTGGAGTCCTTGCTTCCTACTCCCTGCCCCATGTGATTTCTCTCCAGGCTAACCCATCCTGGCATCTTCCTTCTCCTCTCTTCCTGCCCTTCTCTTTCTCTCCTGATTCTCTCTGTCCTCTCCAAGCCTGAGATTCTTAGCCGCTCCTACCCCATTCTTCCCTGCCCAGATATGAGCCTTTTAATTAAGCAGTCAGGTAGGTTTACACAACAAGGCTAGCTGTTGCCACAACTTGAGGGCTAGTAGCGCCCATCAGATCAAACGCCAACAACATAGAGACAGACAGGGACACACACACACACACACACACACACACACACACACACACACGCATGGAGGGGTGGGCAAGGGGGAACTATCTTATTTGCTGAAAATTAAATAATGCAATTGAATACTAAACTTTTTTTTCCTCATATTTCAATACGTGGCAATTTGGACATTTGTATAAAACACACTTGGAAGGTGTTTGCATTTCACTCTTGTATTTAAACAAAAATATTTTACTTTAAATATAAGTGTTATTTACTGTTGAGATTTTATATAGGTAGTCAATGAAACCTAAACATATCTGCCCTCATTTCTCTCCTCCAAGACCCATTGCCTTCCCTCCAGCCAGACTTCACTCTGGAATTCATCTTCATTTTGTTAACCTCCTAAGTTCAGTTATTACTTCCCTTATGCACATGGGTGTAGGATCTCTCACTGGGACCGAAGATACATAGTGATAGGAACATCCTCAAAAGAAAATGAATCTCCCTTTTTCAATTAGAAACTGACTATAACTCCCCCTAAGTTGTAGAGCCTGGGAGCACCTCTCCACATATGCCAGCTATTATCTTTCATGATTTTCTGTGGAACTTGTAAAAGCAAACATATGCTGTGAGTGCAATACGGATAACATGTCCATAACTGTAATTTTATTTGTTGAATGTACTGTATAATTCACAGCACTAAGTCATCTCTTTCACTTTGCGGAGTCCCTAAGCTGCTAAATATTTACATGAACTGTCAGAGTAATCATGCTCCTTTTTCTCTTTTCTTGTTAACCTGTTTTTTTTTGTTTTAAGAATTCCAGCTAAGAAAACAGTGTTGTAGAAAAAATAGTTGGTTTTCCTACATAACAGGATATTAAGAGTGGCCTCTGAACAAGTTTCATCTAGAAAAAGGGAACTTCTACTTAGCAAACAAAAGAAATTCAATTTTCCTAGTTTGAAAATGCAACTTTTTAAGTTGAGTATTGTAATGGGTAAAACCCAAGGTGACATCTAATTAATCTTGAGTGAAACATGGTGGAGTACACACAGAGAGTAGTACAAAAGTTCGGGAGATAGTCAACATGTGACTGTGTATTTAAGTTTCTAAATATTACATTGCCTCTTGCAATTCGATAGCTAATTTACTTGGAGGTATTCATATAATGGCCATATGCATGGATGTGTTGAGTGAGTGCTAGAAATCCCTGAAGGTAACAAATTGTAGTGAAAACAGAGTGCTGTGCACAGTGCCCAGGATAGTGAAGAGAAAGGTAGGCATTAGTTTTTCAAAAGCTACTTTTTTTTTCTTCTCAATGCAGTTTATTCAGGAACCTTGAACAATCTTCTGACCCTGGGGAAAGCCAGCCCACAGCTTATAATATCAGAGATCAAAAGCTACTTTATTTGGGGTTCTTTAAAGCCTATACCACCCTCCCAACCCCCTCAGCCACAGGTAGGAGAAAAAGAAAGTTGGAAGTGAAAGGAGGCAGGGACAGAGCCCTCTGTACTTCTTCCTGTTGGGTAAGAAAACATTCACCTCAATACTAAGGGAGAACAAAAGCTTTTGCTGAATTCTTACAGAGAATGGGTTCAGCTATAAGTGGAGCCTTCTCAGACCCTGAGACCACACAGGGTTTTTTTTTTCTTCCAAGAATTTCATATACTGTATTTTGTCAGTACTTAAGCTCTTTCCTGACTTCCTTTCCTTACCCATTCAACTTTTTGTCTTCTTTATTTTTCATTTATCAAGTACAGTTTTCACATAGGTATGTGGCCTTCAGTGAGGCGTGATCCACTCACCAGAGGCCAAACACTTGAGTAAAATTCATACTTCCTCACCTGTGTAGATTAAACACATAAATGACTAACTCTGAGCCACTTATAGTGCACAGATGTCATTCTAAGAAAACAAATAAAAGCATTTCCATCTAGAGTCAAACAAGAACAAGTTTAGATTTGAATTCTGTTTTTATTTAATTATTTTTATTTTTATTAATTACAGTTTATTCACTTTGTATCCCCCCTGTACCTCCCTCCGTCCTCCCCTCCCAATCCCACCCTCCCTCTTCCCCACCTAAGTCTCTCTGCCAGTCCACTGAAAACAGAGGTCCTCCTCCCCTTCCCTCTGATCCTAGTATATCAAGTCTCCTCAGGAGTAACTGCATTGTCTTCTTATGTGGCCTGCTAAGGCTGCTCCCCACTCAGGGGGAGGTGATCAAAGAGCAGGCTAATCAGTTCATGTCAGAGACAGTCCCTGTCTGCATTACTATGGAGGACACTTGGATACCGAATTGCATAGGCTACCTCTGTGCAGGGGTTCCAGGCCATTTCCATGAGTGGTCCTTGACTGGAGTATCAGTTTTAGAAAGTACCCCTGTGGCCAGACTTTTTGGATCATTTGCTGTCTTTGTGGAGGTCCTGTCATCTCCATGTCTTACTATATCCCACATCTTTCATAAGATTCCCTCTACTCTGCCCAAAGTTTGGCTATGAGTCTCAGCATCTGCCTCTGCCTCGATACCCTGCAGGGTAAAGTCTTTCAGAGGCCCTCTTGGTAGGCTCCTCTCCTGTTCCTTGTTTTCTCTCTCTGCCTATGTCCATCCTCCTTGCCTTTCTGAATGGGGATTGAGCATCTTAGCCAGAGTCCTCCTTACTGATTAGCTTCCTTAGGTGTATGGATTTTAGTATGTTTATCCTATATTATATGTCTAGTATCCACTTATGAGTAAGTATATACCCTGTGTGTCTTTCTGCTTCTGGGTTATCTCACTCAGGATGATCTTTTCTTGTTCCCACCATTTACCTGAAAATTTCATGATTTCCATTTTTTATCGCTGAGTAATATTCCATTGTGTAGATGTACCACAATTTCTGAATCCTTTCCTCAACTGAGGGGAATCTGGACTCTTTCAGCTTCTGGCTATTACAAATAAAGCTGCTACAAACATGGCTGAGCAAATATCCTTGTTGTATATTTGAGCGTCTTTTTGCATATATGCCTTGGAGTGGTATGGCTGGATCTTGAAAAGCACTATTCCTAATTGTCTGAGAAAGTGTTAGATTGATTTCCAAAGTGGTTGTACAAGTATACATTCCCACCAGCAGTGGAGGAGGGTTCCCCTTTCTCCACATTCTCTCCAGCATGTGTTGTCGCTTGAGTTATTCATCTTAGCCATTCTGATTGGTGTAAGGTGAAATCTCAGGGTTGTTTAGATTTGCATTTCCAAAAAAGCATTTGACAAAATCCAACACTCATTCATTTTTTTGCCTTTTTTTAATTTTTATTTTTAGTTACATTTTATTAACTTTGTATCCCTGCTGTATCCCACTCCCTCATTCCCTCCCAATCCCACCTTCCCACCCTCATCTCCTCCCTGCCCCTTTCCAAGACCACTGCTTGGGGAGGACCTCCTCCCCTTTCATCTGATCCTGTTTTATCAGGTATCTTCAGGACTGGCTGCAAAGTCCTCCTCTGTGGCCTAGCAAAACTGCTCCTCCCTTGGGGGGGCGGGGTGGAGAGGTCAAAGAGCCTGCCATTGAATTCTTGTCAGAAATAGTCCCTGTTCCTCCTATTATGGGAAACCATTCATGTTTAAAGTCTTGGAGAGATCAGGGATACAAGGCACATACCTAAACATAGTAAAGACAATATATAACAAAGCATATAGACAAAGTCAAACTAAATGCAGAGAAACTTAAAGCAATCCCACTGAAATCAGGAATAAGGCAAGGCTGTCCACTCTCTCCATATCTCTTCAACATAGTTCTTGAATCCCTTGCTAGAGCAATAAGACAATTACAGGAGATCAAGGGGATACAAATTGGAAAGGAAGAAGTAAAAGCATCACTATTTGCAAATGATATGATAGTATACCTGAGTGACCCCAAAAATTCTACCAGGGAACTCCTAAAGCTGATAATCACATTCATTAAAGTGGCTGGATACAAAATTAACTCAAAAAATCAGCAGCCCTCCTGTATACAAAAGACAAAAGTGTTGAGGAAGAAATTAGGGAAACAACACCCTTCACAGTAGATCTGAATTCTTAACTTTGTGCTCCTCATGTCCTCTGATATCTGTATGCCTTTTATACATGTATGCATGAATCTATGCATGCCTGAGGACTATTTCCTGAATATATCCCTATATCTGTGTTTGTCTATTGAATGACTGTGTTTGTGTGTGCATGTGTGTGTGTATGAGTTATCCCTGTAAGCCTATGTGGGTCTATGGGAGTCTGTGTCTTTTTGTGTCTGTTACTAATAAAAGTCTTTGTTCTAATTTTTGATAGAAGAGCACAGAAAGCATCAAATGGGGAAGGGATGGGATACTTTACAGAAATACTTAAGAAACTCTTCCAAGAGATTAAGTCATCAGCACTAACTGACCACAAACAATTCAGGCAATAAACAGCACTATAAACATCATCATTTATCAATCAATATCTATAAATGAATATTTTGATTATTTTGTTGAACTTTAGAAGGTTGCTTTCAATCTTTGTATTTTCTGCTTTCACAGATTAATATACAGACATTTTTGTGACAGGTGCAGGTGAGAGTACACAACACAAGATTATATCTATGAATTTCCTTAAGTTATAAGGTTGATTACCTGGGAGTTCTAATGCCAGTAAGACTGACTCTTTCCTTACTAAACAGGCTGAGTGCACAATGGGATTGTTTAATCCCATTAAATAAGCTTCAGCAACCTTAAATGGTGTTATTAACTGTGGCTGTGGAGTTCTGCATAATGTCCAGACTCTTAGAAAATAAAAGATAGTTTCATAATATTCCATCTCCACATCCATCCAGAAACCAAGCAGTGCCAAACTTCTCAGAACCTCCCTTCACCACATTAAGCTTTATGAGGTCGTGTGCATGTTGTTTCAATTGCTGTGAATACATATGTACACCTTCACATTTACATCTAGAAAACACAGTTTCTTTTTAGTTACCTCTGGTCCTTGGCTGTTGCAATTATTCTATCTTCATATATGTAATGATCCTTGGGTCTTACAAGGATATCTTGGACTATAGGTGTCTATTTAGGTTTTAATATATTTTCTAATCCTTGACCAGTTGTGGGTCTGTGAGTTAATCACCTTCTACTGCAAAGAAGCTTCTCTGATGAGTGTGGAAAGATGTGATCACTGATCTATAGGTATAATAATAAGTCATTAAGTGTTCGTTTAATACCAGATTCATTAGGAAAAGTAATACCTGTAGGTTCTGTCCAAAGGCCTATGACACATATAGATGCAGGTTGTTGTGGGTTTCAACTTGTGGGGCTTTTAAGTGATCTATGCTGTAGGAGAGTAATGAGAATTGCAGGGAACTTTCTAATGGAAAGTGACTAAGCAGATGAAACCTGAAGAGATTATCCATCACGTCAGTGGACTCGGCTTTTAATCATTCCTGTCATTTAAGAGTGTAGATGAAGCAGAAAAGAGAGAGGCTTGGGTGTGATTTAGATAGATCACTCATATGAAGGGTAAGAATTCAGAACAGAAAAAATAAGTCATATATTAGGAATAGAGAATATTTATTGAGTGCTTATACGACAGGAGCTCTTCTACTTCATTTAACATCCATAAGCCTCATTTACATGACAGGAACACCTCTACCTCATTTACCATGAGCGGATCACCTTAAATTTTATTCATGATCATTTAACATAAAGAAGTGGAGATTTTTGAGAGCTATGGGACACCTATGAAAGACACAAAAGTGATTATTTGTAAAGCCATGATTTAAAAACAAACCACCATGCCCATGAAACTTTTCTGTTCCTCTGTGGACATGGCAAAAGATCCTGCTGTGATGGAATTGATGGAGTAAAGGCGAACATTTATTCAGAAGGCATAAAACTTCAACTTGCTGTCTTCATTCCTCTGCATTTGCCTCACTCTTTTATGATGGTCTGAGCAATGTACTATTTTCTATGTTTGCATCTTTTTGCAGTTGCATCTTCTCTTACATTCTCAGTATTTTTCCATAAGTACCTTTCTTCCCTGAACACCTTGTTTTTCCTTTTTTCTGTTCTCTTTTTAATTTAAGTGTTTTAAATGTCTAAGTTGCCTTTATAACTTATATTAAAATCTTTCTCTGAACCCATAATAAATACCAGTAAGCAAAAAGAGAGAATATGTGTTTATAGGAATGTGCCTGGGCTACCTAGATGGCCCCTTTTTAATTGTGTACACTCCTGGTTTCATTAACAAAAGCTACGAACAATATGTGAAACGTCTGAAAGTAAACATAAGAGTAACGGACCAAATGCACAGTTTAGTTTTGTTTTGTAACTTACCACTTGGCCACAAAGGTATTTTTAAGGATTTCAGAGTTCATGCCGAAGGAAAAGAGCATCTGTTTGTGCAAGAGGCAAGTTACTGCTTGGAATGTTTCAGTTTGCACAATTTATAAGTCTTCTAGAACAGTTTATTATATTGAAACAGAAGATTTGTTGGTTACAAGTAAGGATCCATAAAAAAAGTCCATGTCCCTTACTTTGTTTCCACAACTTCATGGTGACACCCAACTGGAACAGTTGGAATGGCAAGAGAATAGCAAGAGATTCTGACTCAAAACAACTCCTGAAATTTAATACCTGGAAAAGAATATCAGTTTGGTTTCTAAAATACTGGAAATCTGCAATTTCAAACTTGATGAGACTAATTTGCTTATATATAGCAAAAGATCCACTATTGTCTCCTGCTATAAGACTTTACTAAGTACAAATAACCAGGTGAGGTGAATTTCAGAAATTCTGTCAAAAGTTAAAAGAAATCTATAACAAAAACGTATCATGTGCTATGAATGTAAGGAATTACCTAACAGCTGGATAAGTTAAGGTTACCATTCTGTAACCTTAACATGTACCTGGCAGATGAAGAATGAGTTCAAGGTAATCTTCAAACAGTGAGTTTGAGTCCAACTTGAACTACACAGAAGTCAATTCCAACAAGTAAAAAGAAAAAGGGAAGCACATGAAATATATGCTGTGATTTCAAATCATACTTAAATAAGCACTATAAAACTTAAATATACAAAGCCAATGACAAAGCTCAGTGAGTAAAGGGGCCTGATGACCTGCATTCAATTTCTGGAACTGATGCAAAAGTTGTAAAAAGGAGAACTGGAAAAAATGAAGATGTCTTCTAAATTCCATATTGTGACACATCCATGACCACACTCACACACTTCAAAGACAACACACACACACACACACACACAAAGAAAGAGAGATTAATTAAGAATTAAACAATTTGAATAATTAAAGGTTTGAATAGAGTTTAAATCATACCAATAAAATACTGTTGACATTTATAAATATTAATTTCAGTATTATTCATGTAAAACTGTTTTAATAGAATGTTCATGCTGCCATTATAAATAAGAAATAAGATTGTATAATTAGAAGATAAATTCAATAAATAAACGATAAAATTATTTTTAAATTACTATAATTTATAATGCTAGATTAATTTTGTGATTAAAAAGTTAATAGGTGTTTTGCCATTACTTTTGTTTTGATGATTTTTATTGCATACTCAACCCTGAAACTAAACTAGAAAGAACATAAACACTAAGAATATATCATATGTAAAAACTTGCATTTTAATGAGCAAGTGTAACAAAATGACAACTGAAAACTCTTAACTGACTTTACTTCTTTAGAAACTATTTTTTAGATGCTACCCAAGAGTGCTACTCAGTTACATGCATCTTTCCAGTATTTAGCTTTTTAGATGCATTACCACTTGAAGTTTTTGGAAGTGTGTGTATCACTTTAAGACTTTTCACATCCGTTTTTTTGTGTCTTGTTCTGTTTTTTGTTTAGGAAAGGGTTTATTTGGCTTACAATTTCACATCATAGTCTCCCATCGAAGGAAGTCAGAATAAGAATTCAAACAGGGTAGGAACCTAGAAGCAGGAGCTAATGCAAAACCTATAGAGGAATTCTTCTTATGAGCTTTTTTCATTGTGGCTTGTTTAACATTTTTTATTTGTTTGTTTGTTTGTTTGTTAATAGAACCCAGGACCATCAGCCTGGTGATGACACTATCCACAATGAGGTAATCCTTCCCCCATCTATCACTAAGACAATGTCCTTTAGGCTTATGTACAATCAAATCTTATGCAAATATTTTCTTTCTTTAATTTTTGTTGAAGACAAGCCCTGAGAAACCTCTGACCTTTTCTCATTCCCCCCACCCTGCTGCACCTGGTTGACCAACATCCTGCTTGACAGTTGCAGAAATGTGCTAACTGTACCATGACTTCCTAAAATAACTGCAAAGTGTTCCAGGCTCCGGGGCCAAGAAGATTTTGTAACTTCCACCCTGCCCCTCCCTGAGTTGAGAGACTCTACAGTGTGCTTTTCCAACCTACCCCTCCCTGAGTAAAAAGGATTCTACACTGTGCTTCTCCCTCGTCCCGCCCCTATCTAAGGTTGGCCTTAAAAGCCTACTTCGGTTCAATAAAATTGGACTCTTGACAAGTGCACAATTGCTTGAGTCCGTTCTTCTCTCTCACCCGTTTTTCTTTCGGGCCTGGTCCTCTTCGAAGCCCCCACAAATAACTAGGTCCCACGGGTCGGGCAAATTTTAATTTCTTTTTTTTTATTTTTATTTATTTATTTATTTATTTATTTACTTATTATTTTTATTATTAATTACACTTTATTCATTTTGTATCCCCCCATAAACCCATCCCTCCTCCCCTCCTGGCCCCACCCTTCCTCTCCTTTCTGCATGCATGCCCCTCCCCAAGTCCACTGATAGGGTAGGTCCTCCTCTCCTTCCTTCTGATCTTAGTCTATCAGATCACATCAGGAATGGCTGCATTGTCTTCTTCTGTGGCCTGGTAAAGCTGCTCCCCCCTCAGGGGGAGGTGATCAAAGAGCAGGCCAATCAGATTGTGTCAGAGACAGTCCCTCTTCCCATTACTACGTAACCCACTTGGACACTGAACTGCCATGGGCTACATCTGTGCAGGGGTTCTAGGTTATCTCCATGAATAGTCCTTGGTTGGAGTATGAGTCTCTGGGAAGTTCCCTGTATTCAAATTTTCTTGTTCTGTTGCTCTCCTTGTGGAGTTCCTGTCCTCTCCAGCTCTTCCTGTTTCTCACTTCTTACATAAAATTTTTTTAAATTACCATTTATTCAATTTGTATCCCAGCTGTAACCCCCTCCCTATCCCGTCCCAATCTTATCCTCCCTCACTCTTTTTCTCCTATGCCCCTCTCCCTGTCCAATGATAAGGGAGGTACTCCTCCCCTTCCATCTGGCTCTAGTCTCTCAGGTCTCACAGGACTGGCTTCTTTGCCTTCATCTTGGACAGGTAAGTCTGCTTCTCCCTCAGGTGGAAGTGATCAAAGAGCCAGCCACTGAGTTCATGTCAGAGACAACCTCTGTTCCTATTACTGAGGAACTCTCTTGGACACTGAGCTCCCTTAGGCTATTTCTGTGCAGGGGTTCTAAGTTATCTCTATACGTGGTCCTTGTTTGGAGTATCAGTCTCAGAAAAGACTTCTGTGCCCAGATTTTTTGTGTTGCTCTCTTTGTGGAGCTCCTGATCCCTCTAGATCTTACTAACTCCCACTTATTTCATAAGATTCCCTGCACTCTCCCCAAAGTTTGACTATGAATCTCAGCATATATTTTGATCCTGGAGAGATGGCTCAAAGGTTAAGAACAGTGGCTAGACTGTGATCCGGCGGGGCAAGATGGTGGGAGGACTCTCCCACCGGGAGGACTCTCATTCTAACCAGCAACACAGCAGGATCAGCACAGTGACCAGCAATCAGAACTTGCAGCCATAAAACACAGACAATTGTGTTTCCCAGGTGAGAGGATACCCGACGGTGGGGGATTCAATCAGCTTTTAACTTACCCAGCTAAACCTCGGAAGAGATCCCGGTTCCACTAGATGCTTGGCCGCCAGCCCAGAGCCACACCTTAGTGTCTCTTGTCATGGTCCCAGACTGAACTGTGCTCACCACACTATCAGAGACTGGAATTTTCAGTCAAGAGATAACCAACGGTACAGGAAACGATTGGGACCGGCCTTAGGTCACCCAGACATTCCCTGGAAAAGACTTGGGTTCCGCGGGCACCCCAGGAGCCAGCCTGGAGCCATAGCCGGGACCCAGGTGCCTGCACAGAGCCCTGCCTTCCTGCCTGATTCGCCGCCTCAAATAGAACTGTGGGCCCCAGGGCACCAGGGCACCAGAGACTCAGTTTCACTGTTGGGTGCAAACCCACAGGGAGGGAAACAGCTGGTCTGATCTCAGAGCACTCAGCCTACACACCCCCACACCGAAAAGGTCTCCGGAAAATTACCCAGTTTAGGCAGATGCCCAGGCTCCCAAAGGCCAGAAAGGCAGACACAAGAGGATTCTGTGAGCCAGCTAGCTGGCGGAGACGGAGCTGTGAGCCCAAGGGGAAAAAAAATAGAGAATGGAAGTCCCTGTCTCCAGAGAATCCACAGGGAAGGAAGGAAACTGTACTGACTTAAATCACCAACTCCTTCCCTGGAAAAAGGCTCACAGACCGGTGGGGCTGAGCTACTATCACTAAGCTGTGCTCCAGACACAGGCACAAACATTTGCTGCGTGCCAGATGTCCAACTGGGTCACAGCAGCTGATCATTAAATTTACAGCAAGAAACCCAGAAACAGGACAGCTGTCTTCAGGACTTACCTGGGTGAGAGGAGAACTCTCTCAACTAACAAAGACCACAGTTACCACTCAGGTCTCTATCCCTGAGGTGAGCAGCAGCAACTCCTGAAAAAACGCCAGCCATCCACGGACTATACCCAAAAAGCTGAGAAGACTTCCTTCAGGAAAAACCAGCTTTTTGCAAAGGGGATTCTCTCCACCACAGGATCCCCAGGAACCACCAGAAAATAACCCCAAACACCAAAGATAGCACAATGGGTAGAGGCCAGCGTAAAAGCTCAAGCAACAAAAGACAGAGCAATATGGCATCTCCAGAACCCAGTTACCCAGGGGCAAGTAGCCCTGGACACCCCAGCATAACTGAAATCCAAGAAGATGACCTAACAACTATGCTCATGAAGATGATAACAGAGGAAACAAATAAGATATGTAAAGACATAGAGGAAGATAAACTCAAACAGAAT